>KN483287.1:2082-50144 GCA_000787095.1 Periophthalmodon schlosseri | reverse complement strand
TAAGACAACGGTCCCTCTCGTGTTTATTTAAAGGGCAATTATTTCTATTTACATTTACAATTAGAATAAGCCATAGAATAATAATTGCATGCTTGTACAGGCATATTTATAAACAGCTTATTGACTTAAATAACACATAATCTTCCCATGACTTAAAATGAGCAAACCGGCCGTATTCCTTTCACTTTCCCAATGTCGTATATCATATCAGTTTGACATTTACTAGTGCGATCAAAATCTCCAGTAACATATGACTGGACTTTTACCCTGCATATCCTGTTATAATACAGTACTCCGGGACCTTACATTTCCCTTCTCTCCTGTTTTAGCCTTGTGAGTGCCAGAGCAGAGAACCGGTTCCACCAAGTATTCAGTTCCTCTCCAAACACTGCACTTGGTCTGATACACGGCCCGTTTTCCTTTAACATGCAAGCCCCCAGAACCTGAGCCGCCTGTTGAAAGATGAAATATTAAAACGCTTATGTTTGTACAGTTTGGGGTAATGCAAAGTAATAAGTGCAGGCTCTCCTGAAGGGATGGCTGCTCCACAGAGTATACAGTTATTAAGAAATATAAATCTGACTCGATTACATGAGGATTATTGGTTCTTAATTGTGTGGATGGGTTGCTAAGGAATAGAAGAAGTACTGGGTGTATGAATATTGGCTTTGAACCCTACTAAAAATGCATTAAAGCTGCAGTAAAGTTAAGACATACTCAATTCCAAAATCACTTCTAGCTCTCACAATCCCTTTCTGACTTTATATTTCACTTATCTTTCACCATATATTGTGAATGATATTGCCTATACCAGGGGTCGGCAACCCCTGCGGCTCTTTCATCCTTATACTGCGGCTCTGCGTGGCTTGGGAAAATAAATTATAAGTATATCATTTTATTTTATTTTATTTGTGTTTGGTCTTTTTTAAATTGTAGTTTAAATTGGAAGATTATTGTGATCTTGAAATATTAAAATAAAATTATATTTTATTATTTTTCGTTCCTTAAAATAAGCGTCACACTCGCATGTTAAAAACAAACACCGCTACAGTGTTATCTTCATTTTAGATGTCAAAAAGTATTTGCGGCTCCCAGTGTTTTTTTTTCCGTGGAAACCGGGTCCAAATGGCTTTTTGGGTGTTAAAGGTTGCCGACCCCTGGGCTATACTGTTTGTACATTTTGTCTGGTGAGGTTCGTAAGGAAACAGCTGCCAGGTACAGTCACTTTTATCCAATCAGTGATGTTGGATGAGAACCATGTGGAAACAACTGTTGGTGACTATCTCAGACAGTTATATCTCTGGGCGTGGCTTATAGTTCATTTTGATTCTTTGCTCATGGTTTAAAATTGTCTACAGGCTGTTGTACAAAAATAACTAGATAAAAAGTCAAGTCAAATGGGGAGAGTAGACCTCCCCATACTGATCTCGCAATGGTGAAGAACTATAGTGTGCACACGTGGATTCAAACTCACTATCCTCCTTTCAAGTGTAATTGTCCCAACTATTACTTTATATTGTTGTGGTAAATACTAAAACTAAAAATGTCTTTTTGTGAATTATTACCTTCAATCAGTGATGTGAGTTGACCGAACTTGACACAAATTTATTTTTTAGTTTTGTCCATTTCTATCATAAAATACTAAGTGAATAAAACATATTAAACCAGTTTTCACACCTTCTTAAAATGTTTTCAGTTTGTAGTATTTTTATGCTGCATCGTCTCTAAATAGAGTTACCACATGGGGTCAGATATAGTTATGCTTTAATCTACTTTGCTCACTCCATCACTGGGAGTTTCATATTCTATAGTATAAAGCGCTCTTTCCAACCTCACTGTCATCTCCGATTACATCCCACAAGCACTGCGTCTCAATTTAGTTGCCCTCTCAGCAAAGTGCAAGCTGTCAGGCCTCTAACTTTCTTTTTACTTACGTTAAAAGGGCTACATAAACACGTGAACTTGAACTCATACATCCTGTCCAATAAAATCTCCACTGGAGGTATAGGCCTGTGACTCAAAAGAATGTCAGAAATGTGCTGAGAATATGCGTTTTCCTAATAAAAATTGAGATGGTGTCAAAGATTAAAATGCTGCAATCTATTCAAAATGTGTGGGGCACTGTATTTGTTTATTTTCTGATTTTTTTTAATCTTATTTATTTTTATATTAGGGACAATACAAACAATAAAAGACATTAGACATTTTGACTTGAGGGAAGAGGTGGTGCATACATCCAGGTTTGAAGGGGGTGATGGACAGTAAGAAATGGCATCTGTTCTTCTTATCTTCTTATATGGAAGTGGGTGTGTGTGTGTGTGTGTGTGTGTGTGTGTGTGTGTGTGTGTGTGTGTGTGTGTGTGTGTGTGTGTGCGTGCGTGTGTGCGTGTGTGTATTGGTTGGTAAGTAATAAAACAGAAAAAGAAAACTAAAGAAATAAGAGGGAAAGGGCGGAAAATTTTGAAAGAAGAGAAAAAATGAATAATTTAGTGAGGTTTCAATTTTTTTTTTTTTTTTTTTTCATTTCCTTTTTTCCATTTTTTGATATTTTTAATGAAAGAAGACCAGCCCATCAAAGACCATCAATAATGTCTTTTGGCTCAGTCGCCTCATAGCAAGAAGGTTCCAAGTTCAAGTCCTGGACCATTGAGACTTCAACTGTCCCTTGTTTATGGGTGCACATAAACATAAAGATATTCCTGATTGTGTGATTGGCACTCTCACCTCACAGCAAGAAGGTCACAGGTTCAACTCCTTGGCCTCCTTGTGTCTGAGTGGGTTTCCTGCAGGTACTCCAGTTTCCCCCATCAACCTAAAACCTGCACATGCACATTCGTTAAAAACCTTCATGTAAGTTCTGACCAAGCCTAGCTCAAGATCTAGAGATGGGTCCCACTGCTCCTGAAGGATGGGTCAAATGCAAATGTTCCTTAACCTCATACCTTAACCATTTTGACCAAACATGAGAAATATCTGTTTATATAATTCAAGCATTATGGCACATGACCTTGTTTGTGGTCAAGACTACGTGCATGCCATTCAGAACAGTACGACCACTGGTTTAATATGTCGCCCCATATCGACAAGTTGTAAAGCACTAAATATTTTGACAGCTTCATATTAAAATCAGCATGAACTTTGACTGACCTTCGACCCTATCGTCTAGCCATCACAATATGACGCTTAAACAAAATTTTTTCACACATACATTTTTCATTCTCTCGTCAAACAAAAAATCATGGAGAAGCAATTGTGAATCTTATATTTGTCTATACAGGATCGAAGCGCTACAAAAGTCAAACCCCAGTGGTGTTTATTAGTTGTTTTTTGAGGAAGCCGTGGGAAAGGTAGTGACAGGACCGGGCGACACATCACCGTGAAGTGAACTAATTGAAGATTATGGAGGGTGCATGCCACGCCCCTGCCTCAGATAATCCCTGATCAGTCTGGATGCGGAATAAGAGTACGTTTCATCCAGGCACTCCCCCCACAGAGCCCACGAAACTGAGAGGGAGCCATGTTTAATTACAACCCACTCAGATGGAGCCCAGAGTGGCATGGAGCAGCCTCGCAAGTGCCCTGGGACTGGGGGTGGGGACGGGAATGGCATGCCCCCTTAATGTGGAAAAAAACAGGAACAATGAGATCTTGTTTAGGCTGCAGGATTTTAAGCTTTGCCTTACTCTGACCATTGTCTATGGGACTTTTGCTTAAGCTCTTTGCAGGTTACAAACACACATTGAGTCATTCATGCGTTGGTCAATGACAGGGTGAAGCCCACATAAGGACTCCTGCTGAGAGTCTAATGAACATGTTTTCCTGAGGAGCTAGCCCAGGGTTAACGCGCTAGCTAGCATGAAGGAGGAGTTTTTGTGTTTTGTTCTCATTTGGAGTATTGATCCAATCAGTTTAAAGGTGCCCAATGTAACTTTTGTGTTTGAGGGTCCATCACCTGCTTTTCTCCATAGAGATGTTATTGCTTTGCTGGTATTTTCCTGTATGGCATTAAACTAGTCTATGTGGCGTTTATTTAATCACAGTAGTAGTTATTGCTCAAAAATACCTTGAAAAACATGCATTTTTACTTGTCTCTTTGGAGATAAACGGAATGCCACACTGTGGAACTATTTCAACAATTCATTTGCCATTATCAGATTGAAGCAGTCAATTGCATGTTGATTCTGCAAATTTTGAGCATTCAATACATTATAGTCCAATCTTGGAGCTGGCATAAAGAATACCTGTAGGTACCTGTTGTGTTATATCTCTGTCCCAGTTAAAAGTTATTTGTTTTAAATGTACTCTTTGGATTGTTGGTTGGAAGCAAAGATGAATATCATTTCATTCATGTATTTATTTTGCACCTGCCATATACGATATCACTGAACAATGAGGTCAATATTTGCTTCAGTAATTCATGGTAAGAAAAAGCAAAAAGAAACCAGATATGTGCAATGGTCTGGCTCTTGCACATATTGAGCAAACTGGGGCCCAAACATGGGTAAGAATGGCCCCTTTGTACCAAATGGCTTTATGCTGAGACTGGAGGCAAAGCATTCTGTTTACAAATAAGCATGTGTCGAACTGCACGGAGCCTCCAGACAGTCTGAGCTCACGCAGCATTCAAGCAAAACATCCAAGCCCGCCGGAGAAGCACGGTTACCAGTTCACACACGTAAAGATGAGGCGAAACCAACTGACCTCAAGGAAAAGCAAAGATGGACGTAGTATCCGTCATCTAAATATCAAGTGCTTTTGCCTTCCTGAGCGTGTTGTGTCTGGAATGTTGATGAAGTCCCATTGTCTGTAGTATAGACACAGAAAGGCTGTGTGCATTCAGGCTCCCTCACAATGTGACTTTGAGTGACTTTGAATATAAACATAAGTGTAGCTGTTTAGCCCTATGAGACTCTGCAGTGTGGGAGCGGTGGCAGATGTCATTAGACGTTACTAATTACTCATAAATAACTGTGTTGGTATGATTTTTATATAAACTCAATCTGTTGGACCTCAGTGATATTATGTTCAGTAACTGTGACAAATATTTCTTTGTTAGCCTCACAAGTGTGTTGAATTTTTGATTTTTTTTGGCCAAATTGAGTTTTCTGTCTCACTTTACTCTCCAGACCCTGTTGCATCTGTAGGTGTCATTGACTCTGTCCTTGGCCAATCAGAAACATTTTTACTGCCAAAAAAATACACACACACACAACCACTGTGCCTCATCTTATTAACATTGGCAGTTTATTTATCATCCCAACAATTTAGGAAATTATGCTAATGAATTATAAAAGTTTTGCATACTCATATACCATGAGCATTTTTTGGCCCTTTTTGAGCAGAACAGTTGAAGAGTGAAAAGAGGAGAGAGAGAGCGGAGACATTCGGCAAATGGTTGGGGCTGGGAGGCAAACCCAAGACACCAATGTGGTAACAACTACATATGTACAATTCCAACCCTCTTCACCCTTGGCAAGCACCGTTAGCTCCAAAGTTGAAACCGTTAGAGCAGCAGCCATAAATATTCCATTTCAATGCAAGCATGTTCTCCACCCCTGGCCCTGCTTTCAGGTGCTTCAGCCTGATGTGCCATCTGACTTTTCCATGTAATCCGTCTGGTGTTGCATTGATTGATTCAGGGGAGTATGACGTGGGTGGATTATTTCAAAATCCAGAAGCGTGGCAAACACATTTTTGTAAGAAAAGATTTTTTACTGTAAAATTTTAAGAAATTCTGTTAATGTAGCACCGCTAAACCTGCCTCCCTGTCCCGGTTCTGTTATTGGTCCAATGGTCGGCTCAATAAGAATGAGGAGGTCAGACCTTTTATGGAGCAGTACCAGACTATACCGATGGCTGATCAGTCAACACCATTTTTTTTTTGTTTTTTTTGTTTTTTGTATTTAATTTAGCTAACTTTAAAAAGTGCAATATGCTGCAAAAATGCATCCAAATCTAGCCACACTAATGACCACCATGAGGTAAAAGTACTCCAAGAGAATGACGTCTGGAATGACATTTACTGCAAGACACTTGATACTAAAATGTGATTTGAACATTTTTCTGTTTCAGAGAGCTGGAGGTACACACTATTGTTGCAAATGTACAGACCAGACAATTTGATTGAACACGTATATATTTTTTTGCAGCTCATAGCATAAAAATGCTTTATTTTTTAATATGTGAAGACATAGAAGACTGCTGTGGCTTCTTCTCTTTCAAAGTTTTCTTTATCTGGCTCAAATCTTCAGCACTGTTAAATGTGCAGTTATATGCATCCAATTGCATTACATGCATTTTATTCCAGATGCCCTACCATCTCCATTTGTCCAGGCATACATTAGCACTACTAGAGTCCTTCTGGTTTGGATATTAACTTCATACATGTTCCTGGTAATGTACAGTTGCTCATTATTATCCATTGTTAACAGTATGAGCACTTTTGAAATGTAGGGAATATGGAAAACATACATCCTTACTTGTACTGGTTTGGTTCTGGTTTAGTCCTGATGTAGACTTCATTTGGTCCTGTTCTAGTCCTTTAGCCCCAATTGTGATGTGATGTGTGTGTAATTATGAATGCACCAGTTAATGAAATTTCACTTAAAGGTGCACTGTGTAACTTTACTGAAGGAGGTTAGGCCACATCTCTATGGAGATGGTATTGCGTTGCCTGAAGTGTTCCACACAATAGCATTAAACGTATCCATCTCCATGGAGACAAGCAGGTGACTAGCATGCTAACCACATACTTCCTGATTGTCAGACAATAAAACATTTTAGAATTAAATGCACACAGTACACAGTGGACCTATTTTGCCCTCAAGACCTACTTATGCAGTATATCTGTACTGGGGTAAGTCATTTTGCTCCAAAACATGGAAAAAGATCTGATACAGGGCTTTTAATTGATATATTTTGATATATCGTGTTTACTTTTATTTTATTCTACTTGTACATACATATCTGTATATTTTCCCTTATTTGACACACATTTACTGTGTCCAAGAAATTTCCCTTGTGGATCAATAACGTCTAATGCCATGCTGTTCAATGCACAGCCTGAATATTCCACATCTCCATAAAGACAAGTGACAGACCCAGCACCAGAAAAGTTACATCACCACCAGCAGTCACTTATAATTTGGAGTGACTACAACGCTGTATTATTATTGTGTGCAATTGTGAACACAGATTTTGCCCCTGGCTGCTTCCCCTGGCCTCGGCTCACAGCGCCGAACCCGATCACCCTGCTGTAATCCTGACTTCTCTGAACGCTCCGAGTTTATCACATGAACTGCAGAGGCGACGTCACAAATGCTGCGTGCTCACACACATAGGTTAATCGCATTAGCCTTGTCTCTACACGGCCTGGTCAATAGGGTTGTGTTGTTTATTCCACAAGTAGCTTTCATTCTGCCTTTACCAGCATGTATTGGAGCTGTCTAGCCTCCTAACTATGAGATGTTATAAATAGGGGTTGTTGAGATGTGATGTTGTTAGGTGGAATATTTTTATATGGGAAATCAGTCTTGCTCATGTCCTATGTCTGTACAGTATATTGCATTTCAGACCTGATGGTTCAACAGGTGCAGGTGAAGTTACAGAGAAAGCTGTGGTGTGGCTTTGAGTTAAACAGTTTAAGCAGATGTATTATGCTTTTCTCTTATTATTTAATATTAAACTATACTATACATAGAACAATATTTGCATTTGTTCTTTGTAAACCTCAAAATTTATATAACAAAGCTTAATAGAAAAAGGACTCATTAAAATGACTTGTTAAAAATGTAATTGTTAAGCCCAGCCTCTTCATAGTTGCATCGCAGAAGATTGTGTTTTTATTTTTGAAAAATGGCAACACAACATTTTTGAACCCCACCTATGACACATAGTCCAATTTTTTTTTTTTTTTTTATAAACCAAAATGTACGGGTAGGGGTAGGTAAAAACTGAAATTTTCCGAGCTCTCTAGTTTCTAATGCGAAACAGAATTACTCAAACATGCATGAATCAATTGAAACAGAACTTTGAATTATGAAGGAACACCGTTATAACATGATTAAAAGCTCATAAAAGTCAACATAATATGTCTCCTTCAAAGAATCCTAAAGAGTGCAAGTCGAGTGACATGACAAAGTTTGATTAAGATATTTGCTTGAGATTTTTGATACCTTATAATTAGAGCTGCATAACTTATTGAAATTGAACTTTAAATTGGAATTATTTAGGTTATTGAATGTGCTTTTCAAACAAATTTAAACTTGCTAACTCTGTAGTTTAGACCTCTACCACATGTTCTGAAATGTGTTTGATTTATTAGTTTAGCAGTTCATATTTCAGGAGTTTCTCAAATGTTAATGCCTGTGGATGTGTTTAAAGTGTGTGCTGTGAACTGGGTTCTGATTTGAAAACATCTAGTTGTCAGATTTTTTCCTGTGCAGCCCTGATTATAACAAATCTACAAATATTTTACTTTTACAGAACAGAAGCTTATAAAATATGGAAATGTTATTGAATACAATGCATTTGTTGAGTTGACTGAATGTCGATGTGCTGTAGGAAAATGCAAGTTATTTTAGCTTGCCCCTGTTCTAACAGTCTAATTCTTTACTCATGATCAAAACCTCACTGACATGTTTATGTTTTCATAAACATTTTCAAACGAGTTACACACATGATCATAACACAATTTTACAAAATCAAAGCGCATGCCACAGGTATAAACATTAAATGCCTGAACTGTCCGTTTCTATTTGCTTTAGGTGCGTATTAACTATTTATACAGAAGTTTTTGCACACTTTTAAAAAACTTAAAAGTCAGTCAGTATGGTGATGTTGCTATAAATGGTATTTGAACCTCACATTTATGCAGGTGTTTTGACCAGTAGCCTAATCTTGAATGGGCTATTCTTTTAAGGTTATAACATAGGGAAATAGGCATACTGTTGGCTACATTTACTTTGTCCCCTAATTTAGTTGTTTTTTTTTCATTCATTAAACTAGCCTACCTTGTTTACGCACGGTCTATTTAGAATGACTCTCCAAAACCTGACCTGAACTGACCCTCACATCGATAGCCATCCGACCACATGATAAAGTGCGCCGAGCAGAAGGCTGGTATCTTGGTATCTGGTGCCATTTGCCCATATAACTCCATCCGACTCCTACGGGAAAGTGCTCCAACTCCAGTGGGCTTTGAGAGTTCACCCTCGCCACATGCTGCCTCTGTTCGTACACACGTAGCCCGCGTTATAACGCAGAGTGGATAAAAGAACGCCGGCGTAGTAAGTCGCAATAACAACGTGCGATCTACCCCCGCAGCAGCAGAAGCCGTACGAGGATAACGCCGGGTTAGGGATATTAGGGACGCTGCAATGAAGAGCGAATGAAACCGGATGAAAAACTTGTGATTGTGTAGTGTGTAATCCCGTGCTCATGACATTCAGACCGCCGTAGATTACAACTCTCGCACGAGGATCAATTTCTGGGTTAAGCGAGTGAAATGCGCAGCCAGCCAGCAAGACAGACAGCGGTGGTGGTGCGCGGTGCCTTTCGGGAGCCACCGGGCAGGGAGACAGACCGCAGCCCGGGAACAGTGCGCCTTCCCCCGGGTGAAGTTCTCCAGTTGCTCCGTGGTCCGTACGCGGAGGCGTGCACACAGATGACAGCACAAACGCGTGGAACATTTTAATGGTGAGTTCATTACTTCTCTTTGTGGTGTTTTTGGCTAGTATTTTTTATTTTTTTTATTTTATTATTTTTTTATTTCCAAGTTTTTGCCCTTTTATATTCCAACTAGATACTTGGTTCTGCTCTATGAAAGTTTTCAAGTTTATCTTTTTTTTCTTTTCTGTTGTTAAGAATGAGTTAGTCTTAAGAGTTACAAAATGAAAATCGAGTCAATATTTTTCTCAGTGGTATTGAGGCACGCCCTTAGTCTCACAGCAGAAGACTTGTTGACACCTGATTATAATGGCTTTTAAATAATATGCAGAGTGTTTAACCTTATATTCAATTTATTGTGTATGTTAATAGGACATTTATATAATATTTGGTCATTTAAATTCTGAACACTGGTTGGCGTGTTAATTATAACTAACACTCTCCAATGCATAATAATCTCAATAGCTCCAGCTGTGCCAACACTGTTTCTGCACTGTTTTATTTATGTATGGCTCCGTGAAGTAATTACTTAATAGCCATGTGGAGGTTATGAATGAACAATCATATTTTCCAATGACGCCATACTACTCTGTTACCTACACCAGCCTTTCCATTCACTTACTTCCTCGCTAATGATGTTTTATGTTGATATTGCAAATGTGACTTAAACCAAGCCCCCCAAAAAATAACTGCAGCAATATCTCAAAAGGTTATAACATAATCGGATCTGTGTAGTTTAGTGTTTATACAATTTAATGGAACCGTTGTGGAAGTGCCGTACATGATCTGTTGATTAAAACAATATTTCAACAAATCGCTACAAAAGAAACCACCTTGCTACTACTAGTACAGCTCCTACGACACTCCTGCGGTTACTGTTATTTCTATGTATGCTATATTTTACTATCCTTATTCTTACTGTCTTTAATAATAGTGATGCAAGTCTTCAATAGGCGAGCTTTTTACACTTTGTAATTAGTTACATTATTTTGTCAATCCACCACATTACTTGTGCACTTTTTAACTATTGCACTATTATTACTTTTTAACTATTTTAATGTAGAAAGATATTGTGACATATGTGTGGGGCTTAACACTTTCAAATTAGGAGCAGGTGATATTGACAAAATACCTTAATGTTTTTATAATGCCAATGATTTTCAGACAATATGCCAATCCATCAGAAATCTGCTAAACTGTGCCTGTAAATGTCATAGTCTACGTTCAAGTACTGCACAAAACATGACTTGGCATACCATTGTTTGAAAGATTTCACTACGTTTTGACCTCTTTTTGCAATCTTATTCAAATATTTCTTACACTACACTATAAACAAAATTTGCTTATCTCCAAAATTGCAATATTATCAACTTCTCAATACATCTCCCACCTCTTTATTTCTAATTTGACTTTGTTTTGGCTTGGCCATGCTGCAGCTGTAGAAGAAACAGGTGAACTTTGTCAGACCGCCTCAGCTGGACCATCGAACAAACTTGCTCACTACATATACTGCTAGAGACTGCTGATCGTGGCAAAAACTACCTCTCTGATTCCTCCTGTGTCTACTATTGCTCTAAGTGAGACCAACCGTGCTGAAGTTACCGAGTACATTTAAAGTGGCACTTACCGGGTTAGCTATTGGAGTTTTCCTGTGGAGTACATGAACGTGATAGTCTCCCTAGTGAGTTTAGGAACAACTTTTGAAAGTAGTGTGAGGGTTTGTGTGTATTTTTACTGCGTGACCTAATTCCACATTGAGAAAAGTGTCTACAGTGATGGCTGCCTGTTTCTGTGTAAGGCCTCGTGCGCGCGCTCTCTTAGATGTGTGCAGGTGTTTATCACATTGCGGGGACTGAAATCTGTATACACACTCGCATCATGGGGACCACCCTCGCTTACGGGGACAAAAACCAGGTACCATGATTAAACCGTTTTTTATTAGATCAACATGATTTAAAGTTCTGATATGGGTTAAAACTGGTTATGGTTATGGTTTAAGTGAACGCAAGTAGCGACTATGGTTAAGGTTAGGATCAGTCTCCAGGAAATGAATGTAAGTCAACGTAATGTCCCCAAGCAGCATGGAAACCCAATGTGCGTGTGTATGCGCAGGTATTTATCACATTGCGGGGACCTGCCTCTCTTATGGGGACAAAACTCAAATCCCTGTGGCGTAAATCCTTTATTATTAGATCAACAACATCATTTTCAAATTTTGTTTAAAATAGGTTGAGGTTGGGGTTAGGCAGGTAATGACTACGTTAAAGGCTAGGATCAGTCGTTAGGAAATGAATGTAAATCGATGAAATGTCCCCAAGAAGCAGGGAAACCCAACATGCGTGTGTGTGTGTTTGCGCGTGCGTGTGTGTGTGTGTGTGTGTGTGTGTGAACGTGCACGCCCCTCCCTCCCCTTGTGCTCCATTGCAAAAAGCCGACACAGCGCACACACCAAGTTCATCTAAGGACAGGGAAATGCTTTTCTTTCCAGCGTGAGTCACTTTGGAAAAATGAGCCTCTGGACTGCGTAGCTCCAGCAATTTGGCATGTTCCTCCATTCTGCTTTATTGTCTATTTTGGCTGAACCTGCGATTCTTCATTTTGCTGCCAAGAAAACTTCAGGTCCTATACAACTGTAAGGGTCAATGCCAGTAAGTCGAATGGACATCTATAGAATACAGTTATTGCATCTCGGGTTGTTATGTTGAGTCTTTGTCCAGAAGCTCTCCTCTGCAATGACAATATCCCTTGCCTTATTCTGTGTAATAACGTAAGCCACACAATTTTCTCAATCCAATCCCCTAATAGAAACAAATTTGGAGACTGGATTGCATTTGTTATAAGTATAAATGAAGACTAAGCCTCTCACAATTGCAAATTACTGCACCGACCGTCTGTGTTAAAGTAGAGTTGGCAATAAGCCAAAAAGTTCATATCATGATTTTTAGATCTTTTATAAGTCATTTAATTTATAAGTAATAAGACTCATGTAAACTTAAATGTCCAACCCTAACCCTAAAATGCCTGTAGAATGTAAGTATAGCTGCTGCTTCTGAAAGTTCACGCTTTACTGTGATTGGCTGAATCCACCTGTCACTCACAAAGACAGCATATCATCAGAGAAACTGAACCACCATTCGATTTTTTATTGCTTAGGTCAAAGACAATATTATGCCAGTATGGTCCTAAAACACGACAGTTTATCCTTTTATAACCAAACTTTAGATGTTTATGGATATTGGGTGGGAGATACACCACCGACATTTCAGGCACATTTTAGCACAATAAATTCTGCCAAAATCTCAACTCAATCTCAAAATCTCTCATTTGAATATTGTCATTAGATAGTGGTAGAAAGGTTTCAGTGATAGTCATCTTGGACCACTCCTTGATGAATGAGGGAATACATCATCATCGGATAATCTCCCAAAAAATATTGATGTTAATTTTTGTCAATATTGCCCACCCCTGTTAGTCTATCTTAAATTATATAAAGCCTTATTGACAAAAAAATTCAAACACAGGTCTTGAGGTTTTAGCATCTATAATAAGCAAAAGATAACTTCCAAAAGAGGTCTTCATCAGGGCGTAGCTGACCCGTTTCAAATTTGGTTATGTTTGCTCACATTGTTTTATTGGTGATATACTCTACAGGGCACTTCTTGGTATTTTTTGGAAGTAATGAAGATATAGCAAAGATTCTACCTAAAAGACTACCCCTGCTGCGATATTATAAGGGTCCCTGCAGCTTGGGTTACAGTTAGCTTAACTTATAAAGGTTAGGAGATTGGTTAGCAAAAACATCATCCCTTTGTACTACTCCACGGCCAATATTGAACCTCGAAACAAATTATACTTTTTTCATACAGTATATCTATTAGTAATTATTCTAACCTTTTATTCCCCCAGTCTACCCTCCGTCCTCCCAGAGTCTAGAACCCAACTCCGCAGCGCAGCGTGAGTGTGAGCGGTCTGCGATGTAGACAGAGGAGGAGGGGTGCGAGGGGGGCTTTTTAATTCTGCAGCCGGCCCCTTCTACTTGTGCTGGCCCCATCAGACACAGGGCCGAGCGAGGGCTTTGGAGAGCCAGTGGTGGGCCCGGTCTCCAAGCGTGAGTTATGGAGACTGGGGAATGGCAGCCAGCCTAATTACAATGAGTGATTGGCCGTCCGTTGGCATTCCTCACATGGTGATTGTCGTGGTGTGTGCAGGATACGAGGAGAAGGCGGAGGGGCTATTTCTCATTGGCTTCCCCTTTCCTTTCTTTTGCATGAGAACAGCCTCGCATTGGGCCCTGATTGGCTGCGGAGAAAAGAGATGTTTCACGATTTGGCGAGGGGCAGAATTGGTTTTTAGCCAGAGACAGGTGATGTTGCAAGTGATGGTGCACGCTAGCCAAATCAGAGTTTGGCACCAAGTCTTGCATCATTACTTTATCAAGATATTTTTTTATATTCTTAAAAGCAATTCAGTCCACATTTAATTGCGGTAGGATGTGGAAAATTCGAGTTTTGTGAGGTTAAGGTGGTATAAAAGCGAAAAGGTGTGGCCCTAAGAGGAGTATTCTGAAGTATGCATGTTACAATAGAACTTGTCTTGCCTTGCTTTGTCCAGTGTTTTGGCGTTGGTTTGTGCAGTAATGAATTGTGGACGTCTTGGCTAGGGCTAAAGTGTCTCGTAGCAACTGGTAAAGAGAGGGTAGATCGTGGGTTCCGTCCAAAAGGCAAGATCGAACAATCTATAGCTTTGTTTTATCGGGAAACACAAGTGGCCAATGTATAAGAAATTATTGGCTTCATTAAATGTCTGGCGTGGAGCTAGTGTGTGGAGATAGTGTGCTTCTCTTTCAGTATAAAATGGCTTGGACTACTCTTGCTTATCCCGACACTATAGCAGGATCCGTGTCTTGAGAATAAAATTGTATGTACCAAAGGTTATTTATGTTCTCATTAAAGTGCAGGCTGTAAGTAGACTGAAGTAAGCCAAACTATTGCATGTAACTGGAGCAATACCTGCAGGTAGAGCCATTTGTCAAGTTACTGAAAGATTGGACAGGTGTTGAGAGATAGTACAAAAACAATGTGTCTGCTTTAACCAGTGTAATGATGACTTATAACAAACCACAAATTGGAGTACGTTCATTTGACAAAAAAAATATTATTTTTTCTCAGATTTATCACTTTTTTTCGCTGTATAATTGCCTTGATTTTCTGAATGTAAACAAGACAGATTTTTAATAATTGCCATTTAAACTCAAAAATAGAAAAATGTATTCTTCCAAAGTATGAACTCTGCTCCAAAGCGCATGCTTTTACTGATGAAGGACTGGCTATAGATCTCGTTTAAAAAGACCCAAGCTGATCATTGGCGATTATCTCAATCGCTATTAAAATTTGATTAATTGCACAGCCCTAAATTGGAGATTAAATCGTCACTATGTCGTTGAGCAAGACACTTCATCATTTGCTTCTGTTGAATTTGATGTGATGTTGGTAAAACACTTGTTGAAAGTTGAATAAAAAACCCATAAAATCTAACAAGGACTAAACGTGGGCTATTAAGACGTAATACATTTTATGTTATGCATATTATGATGAAAAAAGAAACAAACATAATGATATATTTATATTTTTCCTACTTACCTGTTCAGTTTCACACCAGTTCTGTGTCCATATCTGTTAATGCAAAATTGGATCTCTTTTTGCCCGTGTGTGCTCATATTTATTAACCGTCCGATGTTGAAGTCGGCCATGTTTGCCCTGTGACCCAGACACTACCTGTCTGCTGCCATGGTTACGAGGACGGCGCAGGTTTAGTGGGCAGACTCGTGGGATTACTTTCCTCTGGTCTTAACGGTCCAGCTTGTGTCCCAGCGGCTGTAAAAGGGAGCAGACTGCGCTGGTACAGTTAAGGGGGCTCTCCACTGTGCCTCAGCCTAATTGTTCTGGTGTCACCGGATTGCTCTCTGTGAGCTAGTAGTGATTAGCTGAACACTACATATTTATCGTAGATACTTGAGTTATCAAAGTATTGAAAATCAGAAACTAATCGATAAAAAAAAAAAAAGTATCAAAACCAGATATTAATTTGAGCAAGCACTGATACTGAAAAAAATAAATAAATACTGGACAAAATTTGACCTTTCCTGAATATTATTTGAATGATCTTGAGCTTGATCAGAACAAGTATAAGACCACATGGTATAATAATAAAGAGCATTTTTTCTATTGTGGTGTTGAAATTGGTATTGAATATTGAGTCTATTCTTTAGTATTGAAATCAAGTTTGAAATTTTTGTATCATGACAACAGTAATAGATACTAGGGATGGGACAAGATAAGATAAATTTGCCACAAGATTGTGCACATATGTTTAGAATGATCTCGTGAGATTTTTTCCACGTGCTTACATTTGGCTCTAACAAGAGTGGATTGAGTTACTGGGTTACATCTATCTGAGAATCATAGTTTAAAAAAAAAAAACATTGCTGAAATGACAGCATTTTTTTTTTTATCTCAATAAATCGAAAAATTTGAATTGAACCACACTATTTATTTAAAATTTGCTTTTTGGTGGTGCAGAAAAATCACTTTTAGAGCTCATTCTCACATAGTGCTACGGTTACTACCAATGCTATTGCTCCTACAACTATTGTCATAAGTAAATGCTAAAAGTTGAAAGTTAAATAAGTTTCGCTGCTCAACCAAGCCGATTCTTCAGTTCTGGAACTGGAGCCGCTTCTTCAGGCTCGGATGAGTAGCGAAACGTCTTCACTCCTACAACGTTTTGTCCAGTTGACAGATTTAACTTTAAGCGTTTACTATGGACCAGACCTGGACGACTGAGGGATTACACAGACATTGTCATAAGTATCACTTCTAATACTAGTAGCCTATACTGCTGCTATTGCAAACTGATAATATCTGTATTCTAGTTTGGTGAAAAGTAAATAACAAGTAGCTTTGCTGGCTGGTGCTATAGAACCTCCTCTTTTTGGCTGATCAGATTGGTGTTGACATTTTAACTGCCATCCGTTGACTGCTCATTATTTATGTAGCCTTTGATTTAGTGATGGAGGCTAACGTTGGATATACCCCACATGGCAGCCAGGGCTCGGTCTGCCAGGTCAGGAGTCTACCGAACACTTTCTGGTGACTTAGCAGAAACATAAAGAAATCTGCTCTTGTCTTTCACAGCTACTGAGACTTACAGGTGTGATCCAGATGCTGTAGGCACTTTGGATGGGCCCTCTCAGGCCAGTCACCATGGAGATGTATGTCCACGTGCACTAGAGTCTTGGAACCAGCTTCCTGTTATATGCAGCATGTTGCGGGCTATTTCCCATTCAGACGATATATTATACTTGGTTTTAAATTGTTAATCACTATGGCAATAGTCATAATTTGTCATCATTCTGAAATCCACCAGATTGTTGGTGTTTTGAAATACATGTTTTTGAGACTAGACTAAAATATACATTTATTTGAATGGCTATTGATAAGACAAACTTTTTATTACTACTCTATTCAGAATGAATAATTGTAATGAAAAATATAAATGCATGCATGAATTAAGGTTGATTTTGACAGAATATACAGTATTATAAAAAATTAAAAAAAACCAACATATTCCATAAATAGGTATCATGACTAACTAGGGACGCAAACTGTTGTTGGTGTGTGTATTGCTTTGAAAAAATATCTGCAATTACAGCTGTGAATTCAGTCTGCTCTGAAATACTTTACGTAGAAAACAAAACACTTGACCTTGTCTGATTACCTAAATCATTTTCTGTTATTATGGCCGCAGAAATATGACAATGGTGCACTTGCTTATAACTTTTTGCAGAAGTTAAATTAAATTTTTAATATACTGTATGACTATGCAGGACTATTGTACACTGATTGTAAATCTCTATGCAGTGTCATGTAAATGAAACCTACTATGTGGATAGAGTGAAGGTGTCTAAGGATGTTGAGAATTGTATTATTTGTAACATTAATATTTATTTGCAGGTAGCCCTGTCATGATAATTACTATATCGACTTGTCGTTCAATACATGATAGATGGAACAATTATTTTTGGGGGGTCTGTATTTATCGTGGATACTTTTTCTTTGTATTAGTGGGAACATTTTTGTTATTTTTTTGTTTTACAGTAAGATTTGAGCTGTAGAATACAGCAATATATCGCACATCAAAAATTTTTATGATTAAAGGCCTATTTGCAAGCAGATTAAATGCTATATTGGTTTATTGGCTTGTGTTTTCAGTCTGAGATTAACCAATTTCACACTGTTAAAAATCTGTTTGTTTACTTTTTTTTTTATTGTACACTTAAAAATAGGATGAAGCTCTCAGTAGTATATTTGCAATTGGAAGTCCATGAATGCTGAGCCCATAAACACTCCTGTCGAGTGTCTCCTGCCCTCAGCTCAGGACGAGTATTAGTGTTGACCTCATGGGGTCACAGGAGCAGATCTGTTTCAGGACTCAGGACCAAATCTGTCTGTCTCAGGACTCAGGAGCAGATCTGTCTCAAGACTCAGGAGCAGGTTTGTCTCAAGACTCAGGAGCAAGTCTGTCTCAAGACTCAGGAGCAGGTCTTTCTCAAGACTCAGGAGCAGGTTTGTCTCAAGACTTAGAAGCAGGTTTGTCTCAAGGCTCAGGAGCAGATCTGTCTCAAGACTCAGGAGCAGGTCTGTCTCAAGACTCAGGAGCAGGTCTGTCTCAAGACTCAGGAGCAGGTCTGTCTCAAGACTCAGGAGCAGGTCTGTCTCAAGACTCAGGAGCAGGTCTGTCTCAAGACTCAGGAGCAGGTTTGTCTCAAAACTCAGGAGCAGGTTTGTCTCAGGACCAGGTCTGTCTGTCTCAGGAATCAGGAAGAGGTCTGTCTCAGGACTCAGGAGCAGGTCTGTCTGAGGACTCAGGAGCAGGTCTGTCTGAGGACTCAGGAGCAGGTCTGTCTGAGGACTCAGGAGCAGTTTTGTCTCAGGATTCAGGAGCAGGTTTGTCTCAGGACCAGGTCTGTCTGTCTCAGGACTCAGGTGCAGGGCTGTCTCAGGACTCAGGAGCAGGTGTGTCTCAGGACTCAGGATCAGGTCTCTTTCAGGACTCGGGAGCAGGTCTGTCTCAGGACTCAGGAGCAGGGAGCAGGTCTTTCTCAAGACTCAGGAGCAGGTCTGATTCAGACTCAGGACCAGGTCAGTCTGTCTCACGAGCAGGTGTGACTCAGGACTCAAGAACAAGTGTATCTCAGGACTCAGGAGCAGGTCTGTCTGTCTCAGGATTCAGAAGCAGGTCTGTCTCAGGACTTGGGACCAGGTCTGTCTGTCTCAGGAGCAGAGTCAGGACTCAAGAACAAGTGTGTCTCAGGACTCAGGAGAAGGTCTATCTGTCTCAGGACTTAGGAGCAGGTCTGTCTGTCTCAGGACTCAGGAGCAAGTCAGTCTCAGGACTCAGAAGCAGGTCTGTCTCAGGACTTGGGACCAGGTCTGTCTGTCTCAGGAGCAGGTGTGAGTCAGGACTCAAGAACAAGTGTGTCTCAGGACTCAGGAGAAGGTCTATCTGTCTCAGGACTCAGGAGCAGGTCTGTCTCAGGACTCGGGACCAGGTCTGTCTGTCTCAGGAGCAGAGTCAGGACTCAAGAACAAGTGTGTCTCAGGACTCAGGAGAAGGTCTATCTGTCTCAGGACTTAGGAGCAGGTCTGTCTGTCTCAGGACTCAGGAGCAAGTCAGTCTCAGGACTCAGAAGCAGGTCTGTCTCAGGACTCAGGAGCAGGTCTGTCTCAGGACCAGGTCTGTTTCAGAACTCGGGGCAGGTTTGTCTCAGGACTCAGGAGTAGGTCTGTCTCAGGACTCAGGAGCAGGTTTATCTCAGGACCAGGTCTGTCTGCCTCAGGACTTAGGAGCAGGCCTGTCTCAGGAGCAGGTTTGTCTCAGGACTCAGGAGCAGGTGTGCCTGTCTCAGGACTCAGGAGCAGGTTTGTCTGTCTCAGGACTAACTGCTAAGGGATGGGTCTCACCCTTCATGGCTAACCAAAGGCCATACGACCCTGATCCAGTAGCACCCCTCAAAGGGTACAGTCCCAACCAACTTTCAGCCAATAACCTCCACAACATGGAAGCTTGTGTCAGGCATCACTGCGGCTAAGATAAGTGGGCACATCGATCAATACATAGCACAGCACAGAAGGGCATCGGCAAAGATACCAGGGGAGCCAAACACTAGCTCCGTGACTGCAAAACCTGTCAGACCAACCTGTGCACAGCCTGGATTGATTACAAGAAAGCCTACGACTCAATACCACACACATCACTCAATGCCTGGAGCTGTACATCATCAACATCAACAGGACTCTAAGAGCCTTTATTGCAAACTCGATGAGGTTGTGAAAAAACACCGTTGAGGCCAATGGAAAGCCACTTGCACAAGTTTCTATCAATTGTGGCATACACCAAGGAGACACACTGACCCCAGTGCTGTTCTGCATAGGTCTGAACCCCCTCAGCTAAATCATCACAAAGACTGGCTCTGGATGCCAACTCAGTAATGGGGCTACCACCAGTCACCTTCTGTACATAGATGACATCAAACTGTACGCTAAGAGTGAGCGAGACATTGACTCACTGATCCACACCACCAGGATCTACAGCACAGACACTGGAATGTCATTCAGGCTTGAGAAGTGTAGTCGGATGGTCACAAAGAGAGGAAAGGTAGTCCACACAGAAAGGGTCTCACTCCCAGAAGGAACAATAGCATACATTGAAAACAGTTACAAGTACCTTGTACCTTGTGCCTTGTATCTCACAAGCAAATGAGGCAATAAGGCCAAATACCTACAAGGAGTAAGGCAAGTCGCAATAAGTCAGCTTAACGGCAAGAACCCGGGCAATAAACAGCTACTCCCTGCCAGTAATCAGATACCCAGCAGGACTCATAAGCTGGCTAAAGGAGGAGATACAGACCACAAATGTAAGATCTGAAAGCTCCTGACCATGCATGTAGGGTTTAAGGTGGAGATACATCCCCCTACATCAGATGTACCACTGAAACATAACTGAAGTGGTTGATATCAAGAACCCCTACCAATGGCTTGAGAGAGCTGGTCTGAAGGACAGCACAGAGCCACTCATGCTGGTTGTACAGTAACAGGCCTTGAGAACCAGAGCAGTAGATTGCCAGATCTACCACACCAGACAAGACCCAACGTGGAGGCTGTGCAAAGAGGCCCCTGAGACAATCCAGCAAATAACTGTAGGGTGTAAGATGCTGGCAGGGAAATCAGCATCAGTCCAACAAAGTGCAGTACCAGGAACAGCAAAGACACTGTGCAGAACCCTCATGCTTCCAGGCCTTTGGTAGAGGACCCGAGCTTGGAAAAAGGATGAGACCACCCGCAGAGAGTGAGGAAGAGATTTTTTTTATTCCCAATATTTCTCTCTCACACAGATGTAAAGTCTCCCTTAAGGTCTCTGCACCGGAGCAGACACAGTGATGGCACTCGCTGTAAGAGCGGCCCCTCCTTCTGTGCCATAGCCCAGGCCTGGGACCTCCATGTGCACAAAGAGCCTGCTCTATCTGCATACGCTGCACATAAAAGGCCCTTTTGTCATGAGCTCTGCACACATGACCGTCCACTTTTCACCCGTACTCTCCGGCACCTCCTCCAAACAGGCCCCGCCCCAAAGCTAGTCCTCGCCCCCTACAATAGGCCACTCCCCTTTCTGGTCTGAGGGCTGCCTGTAAACTGTGCTGAACACACACCATCACATGGGGCTGCATCCATTAGTAAGTTCTTGCTCCATTTTTCATTTCCCCTTTCCACGTCTGGCTCTGCTCTGTCCTGTCCTCAGGTGCCCTCACTGCAGACTATGGTGCATTATTACAACTGCTTCTCTCAAATATAAACGCACTGCCGTCCTGCCATCTCTCTGACATTTAAGGGGCATTAGCAGTTGGGTGTGTGCCAGGTGTGCCCCCTCCTCCTCATTACAGAGGCTCAGTGACAGGAGTAACTGTCGTCAGGAGCTTGTTTTTTAACCCTGAAGTGTCGCGTTATAGATGTACGGTAAATATACCCTGGCTGAGGTCAGGCGAGGTGCACTGGACACCTAACGGACTGCCATGTGGGCCTCTAAAGATGACACAAATGTGTGTTGTGAGATCTGACTTGTGAATGAGTAAAGAAGCTCTATCGCACAGTGAAGTGCACAGGGCTGCCACAAAACGCCTCCTCAGCGTTTCCTTTGACACACTCAGCCCGGTGCCTTGCTCGCAGCCAAACAAGTGTGGATTTTGGAAAGCTTTGCAGCTCCTCTTGCTGTGGCTGCACTGGGGCCCGTGGTGCAGCGGAAGGAGAAGATTGACTCCTCTGTACAGCAGCAGTATGCCCTCTGTGTGACCTCTGTGTGACCCGGGACAGGCTAAGGGTCAGAGCTACTCAACACCCTGCTCAACACCTTGCTCTCACCCTCTCCACCGGGACGTCGTGACACAGTAGTCACAGAATGCATGGCTATATCGCAATTCACAATAAATAACTGAAGTAGAAACGTTCAGCAAACAGGTACTACATGTTGCTTAAATGTTATGGTGATATATTTTTATTCAGAAAGGTAATAATTGCCTCTTGACTTTAATGCCAAATCCTTGCGCACATTTGGTCCAATTGAAGTGTGTTTTCTGGATCTGTCAAGAGTGCTGTCAGCTGTACTGTATAGTGCTCAGTTCTAATATGTGTTAAGTGAATGTGACATGTGCGTGCTGCTCATTGCACAAAAGAAAACTTATTTAGAAAGTCATAGTCGTTTCACCCTAAAGCTTAGCATGCTTCAATATGTTTGAGGTTCAATATTCTCTCATATTTTTGGTGGACAGAAAACATAAGTGCTATAATGTTATCTGGTGCACAATACGAAATCCCCTACAATGGGAGCATAAATGTTGAATGCAGTAATTTAGGATTAAATAATAATAATATTTGGGCATGCACCTTATTAATCTAGCATTTTTAGATTGTCCCTGTTGCAGTGGTGGGCTGTCGGGGCAGTAGTCAGCTGCAGTAGTCACTGGTAGGGCGCGTCCCTCTCTGATAGGTCGTCCTGGAGGCCTGATATCGAATAGGTCCAGAACGCTTGCTCTCCCTGGAGAAGCTCTGCTCACTCTCTTTCTCCCTCCACTCCTCTCCTAACTCTGCCCTGGCCCAAACACCGAGGTAAGAGCTGTTTATTCTATCAACCTTTTCTTTGGAGCATGATTTGTCTTCTGTATGTTCACTTTTTGAACGTGACTTTGTGGATTTGGGCGATTCTGAGGGCTACAGATAAATTGCACACCGACAGGAATAGGCAAGACGTGTGTGTGTGTTCTTGTAAAATGCTTTCTTTGTATTTTTGTGCAATAAAGATGCTGTCTTCATATACATAATTTGACTTTAATATTTCACTCAAATTTGTATTTTTTACAAAACGGAAAAAACAATGAATTTTCTTACAGAAAAAAGTGAAGCGGATATTGTTATGCAGACGTATGCACGGATACATTTATAAAGGGCATTTATAAATATCCATATTGTATACATGTCAAAATGCAATTAGTGTTTCCTGCAGAGGAGTTCTAAAAGTAAGTAAAGATTGTAAAACTCAAAATCACTGTTAAAGTGATTGACTTTGAACTGAAAATATTTATTTAGAAAATTACGATTATTTTAGCATCTATTTTTAACAGTAGACTTTGTCATAGTTGAAGCCGTGTTTTAAATCCATTACGTACATACCCTGTACAACATATTGATGAAAGTTTATCAACTTTTAAAGGTTAGGGTAAAATATGGTTTTATTTGAACATGCTGTATAAGGCAACACTAATAATGACCTAAATGCAAAGTTAACATTTTGTATTATATTCCTCATGGTAGTGAGGAGCACCCTGATCAAAGCAGAGGCAGTAGCACTAGTCGTGCTGGATCAGATTGGGCTTGTTCCTCCCGACACTGTGCTGTGGGTTCTGGGCTCACGGGGTTAAAAGTGTCTCTCCTGCAGCTGCTCTGTCTGCACACTTTCTCATCGCAGCTCCCAGAGTTTGAGTCTAAACTTTGACACACAACGATCATCATCATTATTATTATGTGATACTCGTACAGGGGGGTCAGCTCTGCGCATGTCCACTGGCCGCCATTTTGTGCTCCCAACTTTATGGACCCCATTTTAGGAACTTAAGGACAAGCGGTCTTCAGTCCACGTAATGAGACTGATTGTTTTTTTGTTTTTTGTTTTTTTTTATTGATTGCAATATGACAGTCAGTATAGTCCACTTAGGTTTATTCTGTTGGGTTGTCCCAGACTATGTGAAGAGAGAGGAGAACAGACAGGGAAAGCTCGGTCACGGTCAGCTGGCTGAGGTGACTGCAGGGGTCAAAGGCCAGCCTGTGTTAATGAGAGGTGATGTGTAGCAGAGGGACCAGGTCCCTGGAGGGCCTGCAGCTAATCGGCATTAGTTAATGTGTTGGTAATCTTTACCTTCTTAAAGCAAACAGCAGTGGGACACTCAATGGCCCCTGTGGCCTCCTATGTAACTCTTTTGACCCTAGGGTCATGACCTTTGCCCCTGCATGGTGGGGAGTGCCCTCAGAGGTCTCGGCTGTAATTGAGAAGTTGTTTAGACACGTGCGCTGCTTAAGCAGGACCACCTCTCGTCTTGGCTGTGCTCCTGTCACGGCGGCGCTCACGTCTGTGGTCCCAGTCATCCTTCTGAAGCCCTCCATTAGAGCCCATGCGTTTTATGTGCCACATATCATGCAGCGTGTTGATGTAGCTGTGGTTGCTGACCAAGCACCAAAGCCCCTCTCCCTCTGGTCCTAATGCCTCCTCCATGTTTGCAAATCACTGAGTGCAAATGTTGTTTTTCTTTGTGGATCCTGTGGCAGCACTCTCATATTCCTTTGGGCTGCCCTGTTATTTTATACACTGAATGTAGCCTACTCCAACTTTAACTTCAACTTTTTATGAAAACTGCTGATAAATGAGCATGTCTGTGCTGGTGGATTTTATGGTATATGTTCAGCTGAAAAGTGCAGAATAAACATGTGCCTGTGTATCTTGTGATTTCATTATAGACTTTTAAATAATATTTATCTTATTTATTTGCTTTGTTCAATCATCAACATAAAGTGGCTGTGATTTCTTTTGCTTTACACAAAATTGCTTGCTAGAAAAAATAACCCTTGATTTACAAGAGAATGTTGAAGTTGAAACTTACCATGTGCAAAAAACCCCAACTCAGACTGTGATCAAAAGGTGCACTTAACCAAAAGCTTGTATCCTGAATTGTAAATTTCAATACCGCTTTGTCCAACCTCTTCTCTATAAGTGCACATAAGCCTTACACATTGACCCCATATTGAAATCATGGCATTTTCAATTGGTTCAAACGTGTGGCGAGGTGTGACGTGACTGTGTGCTCCTATAGTAAATGTCTTCTGCTGCTGCTGCCAATGCAAACTGCTGCTTGGGCTTTGATTTAAGGCACAAAACTCAGCACGAATCGACATTTTTACTATGTTTTTTTAGAGCGCCTTCAGGAAAAGTGTGTGCAGCTACAACAAGGAGAAGAAAACGTAACTCTCAGTCTCTACCAGAGCAGCCATATTAGATAAGCCTTCATACGCTATGCTAATAATGAGTATATAAAGTTTACCGCCCCTTTTTCTTTCTCATTGTCTCCTACAGCCCAGCTCTTAAAATCTCAGTATCGCAAAAGCAACCAAAATAGTTCCTCGGTAGCAGGCACACTCTACACACACTTCCTGCTTTTCTTCCCTCACGCCGCTGCTGCAGTTCAAGGCCGAAGGGAAAAGTTAACTCTGCCATAGCCCTCCATATTCTCTATACGCAGAATCACGGCCAAGAGAGACAGGAAGTGGCCGTACAATAGTGGTACAGTAATCTGCCTCCAGTGGAAAAAGCCAAGCCAACCATCGCATGGAAGGTGCAGAATACAGCCCAATACAGAGAGGGAGGGAGAGGGGCGAGAGAGACAGACCGAACACAGCGAGATTAATCAATACAATCTAAGATGGAGGAGACAGCCATGTTTGTGAGCTCAACCCACATAATACTTAGATTCGTCTTTGTCAATTTAAAGCGTAGTTTTTGCTTCATTTTCTGGTTTAAAATCATGTCTCAACTGTTGAACATGAGGTTTGCCTGGCAACTGCAAAAAAAAATAAATAAAAAAATTGTCCGCCCGAATATGCGGCAGAGTTGAGGTGAGGAGGAAGTTTGTGCAATATATGCCACATGTTACTGTGCTGTGCTGCTTATGCTGTCTACATGCTGTTTGTGAGCTCTGAGCCTGCTCACTCAAGTTACTGTGGCACGCTAAAGAGTTAACTCGCTGGGAGCCAAAGCTGCTAGGACGGGTGCAGCCACATGAGCTGTGGTGCACGTTAAAAGAATGGCTCAATAATTCATAGTCTTCTCCAGAGTACTGCATATTTCAGAGCTCCTTTAGCGGGACACTGCACTGCACTGCGTCTTGTTCCGCCACTGCTCTTTTCACTAGTTGATACAGGAGCTGAGCTGGTGTAAAGTGTATCCCAGTATGGCGTGAGAGTGCAGTGCGTCTGCGCACAGCCAGAGGAGTGGATTTCTATGTCATTCTTCCTCCTCC
The DNA here is from genome assembly GCA_000787095.1 of Periophthalmodon schlosseri. Taxonomy (NCBI): domain Eukaryota; kingdom Metazoa; phylum Chordata; class Actinopteri; order Gobiiformes; family Gobiidae; genus Periophthalmodon; species Periophthalmodon schlosseri. Next base: position 23,806 of record KN483287.1, on the reverse strand, counting down.
ACTCCCAGAGCGCTCCACCCTCCCCTCTCTCCCTCTCTCTCTCCCTCTCTTTCTCTCTCATCTTCGGCCCATACTCTCTCACTCGCTCCTGTCTCTAGTGCAAATAGACTTCCTTGCCGCGTTGGTCTGATGGTGTAGTGAGGTTGGCGCGCTGCACTGCTCCTCTGCTTCTGCTGCTGCTTCAGCCCGCTGCTTTTCTCTGCTTTGGCTCACTCTCCTCTCTCTGCTCCAGCCACACGCAGGGGGAGACTTAAGCTTTGCCAGGGGAAAAAAACAAAAAGTGTGCTGCTATTTCTACAGTTGGGCCTCCCCACTGCCCGCCCTCCACACACCGAGCTTTTTTTTCACTCACTACAACTGGATTTTAACCCTCTGCCTCCAACTGCTACACAGCAGCTCAGCCAAACCTGGCAACAAGTTGCTTTTGAGGCCTTTTCTCACTTTTGCGGCATACCTGATTGCACCACACTGGATTTTATCAAACGGGTTTGAATTTTTGGGTGATTTCAGAGTCTTCAGTATTTCTTTGTCCACAGGTTATATGAGTTCTCTGTTTTTGCCTTGGATTAGATTGTACTGGCTGTGTGTTCTGCATGGATCCTCGTTCCGATGGACTGGAGCGGTGGTGTGTGTGGTAGTAGTACATGGCCCCGCTGTGGAGATGCCCACACTGTAGCTGCGGGCGCACGTGTTGGACAGCCTCAGTAGAGTTCCTCCTTCACTCAGGCTGAGTAACCTGTGTCTGTGGCTCTGTGCGGAGTCACTGAGCAAAGCTGCTCCATCTGGGACAGGTGCCAGCTGCAAACAAAGACATGAAATCAGTGTTTTAAATGTAGCCGAGCTCCTTGTGTGTTTACCATGGCCATAGTGTACCCCTGCTGCATGTCTGTAACAAGTATTAGCACAGATTTGTGCCACTAAAGCTCAGGGTAAAGGGCATGTCTGAATAGTTTGCGACACTTCTTGTAGTGAAGGCATGTGCACAGGGCAGAGGGAGCTGTGGGAGCACCATATAGACTGCTGAATAATTCATGTGGCCATCCAGGCCTGGACCACTCTCTGCGTTGTGCATAGGCAGACATGCTGTTTGTCTGTTTGCTAACATTCCTCATAGAGAGACGTGTCACAGCAGACGGGCTGCTCCTGCTGCTGCTGGAGTCTTCAGACAGCCTAATGGCCTCCCATTGTCCCAGGCCTCTGCAGGCCTGTCCAGCCCGGGACAGACCTGAGCCTGGAGCCCAGAGCCCGAAGCATGGAGCCCAGACAGAGGCACGACTGTGGAGCAAAGTCACTGCTAAAACTCGGGCATGTAGCGCTCCCTTTTTCACTTTAAATGTGGATACGGGCAAGAAGAGGCCGCGCTTTCTGGAACTCACGTAAATGGTAAGTCATTTGTGTTTGGCGCACCTGTGTGGTTTGAAGTTTCCCCGTGTTCTGAACTGGTTTGTATAGCCTGTGGCCTTCTCTTCTGTGTTTAATGGTAATGTCTGTGCAGTATCTCTGAAAATACATACAGATAGGACGATAACCACAGAGTGTTGTGTATTAGGAGTGGATTGAGAGGTGTGATGAGGATGCTCCTCTGTGTCCTATGGCCTTTAGGAACGCCATGTTCTACTCCTTTACACTTCACTATTTGAACCCAGTGCTGTGGGTCCTCGTGAAGGAGATGTACGTTATCAGTTTGTTATAATTGTTTAATTTAAACAGAATAATACTGAGATTAATTTATTTCAATATGGGCAAGAATTAGTAAGTTTATGAAAATACAAATATTTAGGCTTTTTTTAACCTTACTAGATTTACAGTCAGCAAATATGTGTTGTCATGGATTTTGTTGCATAGAAACTGATGAATACATTTTTAATTCCATAAAATAGTATTTATATTAAATAAAACATCAATTATTTGATTAACAATAGTGTCGTAATAATGCAGTTTTAGGTCTCACATTCAGTCCTTTATAAGTTAGGCTGGGCTGGGGCTTAGAGCTATCTCTTTGTGTAGAATGAGGGTAGAAACCTACCGCTGTGTGGTTAAAGTTTACGTCTACTTCATGTACGTTTGCTGTCGTGCGTGGGTCTGTTGTTGGCGTGAGTGTTTGGTGAGCGCTGGGCATCAGGATGTTGCGTTTGTGGCGCGGTGTGGCAGTGGGCCAGGGCAGGAGTAGGGCAGGTGACCCGAGCAGGCCCTGAACGCTTCACACACCCCTTCCTTCATGTGCTTCACAATGCAAAGCTACAACATACATACTTTCAATTCACTGTATAGCAATATTTGAAGTATAATAAAATACATTTACTTCTGGTGAACAATTATCGATACACTTCATTTAACCGTGTATTTTTAGTTCACAATGTTCTTATCTCAGAATGTGTGTGTGTGTTGTACCAAACCACTGTCTCTACAACAGTAAATGTTTTAACGTATGATTAAGCATCATAAATGTATTTTAGATTTAATTTTCACCTACAGGCACAGACGTTCCTGTGGCATTAGCATTTAGCTGTGTTTTTTGCACAGAATGTATGGCAAAGGAAACAAGAGAAGAGAGGAGTGTGTCCGAACTTGAGCCTAAACTTCACCTTTGCAGCAGCCTTGGAACTTGAACTTGACAAATGTCTTGAAGTTGAGCATTTTGTGTTTGTAGTTTCTAAAGCAAGAAGTTTCAGCGACAATATTGTTGGATCTTTAAGTTCATTAGCACATCCACGAGGCAAAGGAAAAAAATAAATAAAATGAGAAGGTTTTAATTTATGCTTATGATCCAATTATATATTTTTTACATGTTGTATCCAGTTGGATTTTTTTTTTTTTTTATTTATTTTTTATTTATTTTTAAATTCTTTCTATACTACAGTATATATACAGTATTTCTAAACAATGTAAATGTGCTTACACTTGTTACATTTTTAATGTGATTTTTTTTCTCTGCTCCACGCAAAATATGGAAATATTTATTTACTATTCTTGCAGCATAGAAGTAAGATAATATTTTTATTATATATATCCTATAGACATACATTACATATATGTTATGTTATGGAGTGTGTGTGTATGTGTGTGTGTATTTTAGACAGACAGTTCCAGATCGTATGGCTTTTTCCCCCTTTTGTTAGATAAAAAAAAAAAAAAGCCCAAAATTCTTGCACAGAAATATGTAAAATATAAATTGGAACTGTTCAATCATGAATTTGTATTTTAACTTCTACATCGGATGTTATTTTTGCATAATTTTCAGTAATTGTGAAACATATTTAAACTGGCGTCACAAGGCCACTTTAAAGTAGCATTCTTAAAGGTGTTTTTGTCCATTTTAATTGTATAACTTTATGGCCAGGTTTTGTATAAAATGTGACAAATGAAAAACATATTGAAAACGTGAATCCTTATTATTGACACAAATTTAATGCATGTCTTTATTATATATATATATATATACACACACACACACACACACACACACACACACACACACACACACATACACACACCCATTGCACCCATTGAGTCGTGGATAATCATAATAAAGTGACTTGTGCCATGTATAGCTTGTATATGTCTATAGTGTGTAAAAACAGTCATTCTAAACTCAAGTGTGTGTCAGGTGCCAGAGCTCAGTACAGCAGCAGTACAGTGTAAGCCACACACTGCTCCATTTGTGAAGTAGATCAAATGCTATTTAAGATGTTGTGATTCTGTTTCATTTCCCCGATTTGCTCAGTTGTGGCTAATTTTATCCAATTTCCTCCTGGCACATGCAAAATGTACTTCATATGCTGTGAGTGGGGAGTTGAGCACTAGTTTCCTTTTCGTACTTGTAACGTAGGAAATAAAATATAATAAAATAAGAATCATTCTAGTTAAACAAAGCCTACTTATATTGTGTGTGAGCTTAATGACAGTTTGATTGGCTGAAATGTATACTAGGACCATAGACCGCATTGAGGACTGCATTGTCGTCTTTGCTCCCTATATTTTTTACTAACTGAAAAAGATGGTGTGCTAAATGAAATACAAAACGCCCCAAAATTCCAAATAAGTAGCGTAACAAAGTACTTTTTAGAAATAGATTGACTCCTTTAGACCAGAGTGAATGCTTATTTGTACTGAAGGAATTACAGAGCCTACATTAGCCTACATTTCTTTAGCAGTTAGATTTTTTAAAAAACTCTATTACTATTATTATTGTAGGGAATGTATATTAAAATTTTACAATACAAAAAATCCATAGTTCTAAACATTAGTGTGTGAGGATAAAGTAAGTTAGTTGTAAGTCAGTTTTATTAATTAATTTATTTTTGTTATTTTTTATTAGATAAGAAAGAATAGGCATACAGCTTACTCTTTCTTTTCTAATAAAAAATACCATATGCTTTTAATACAAAAACTGTACAAGGTTATACCCTACAACACTATAGTACAAGTATTAGTGGTAATCTAAATGAGTATACTGCTTCCCCAGTGTCAGTACTATTCAGCTCCCTACATTGCTCAAATGCTTATTCCAATCATGAGCTCATCTTGCGTTTGTTTGTTGTTAATATATAATAATAAATTAAACAATAGACCCAAATCCGACTTGTAGAGTGGGTCTACAGTGGCCACTACAGGGCACAGGCTCCACACAGCAGAGGAGCAGAGCACAGTGAGGATAGTCTGTAACGTTTGAACACATCGAAAATAGAAGAAATGTAGGAGCTGACTTTGATGGTTGCAGGCTTTGACTTTGTGTGGTGTGTATGTAACATTATTTATAAAACTTTGTCAGACAGGAATTCCCAATTGCTTTATGCTTTATGTGTTATGCTTTATGCCAATTCATCTCGGAATGACAACTATACCATTTCCTTAACCGAACGTTATGTCTACACCAGCATGAACACTATATGGACGAATATTGCACAAAAGCTTAGTATCCTCATTATAATTTATGCTAATTTCAAATCAATATTTATTAATAGTGACATATAGCCTACAAACGTAACTGGAAAGAATTAGGGTTTTTATGTTTCTTCTTATATGACTATTTATGTATTATATGATTTTTTTTCACCCGAAGTTTAAGATCTGGCTTTGACTTTTGGAATCACTTTTACCAGTAGTATCCAACTCATACATTAGAGTAGACTTGACTGTATATGGGTACTGCTTTTAATCTCCCATAGTGTTATCTCATGTTATATTAAAATCAAGGCTACTTTAGGCCATTCTGTGGGGAGAGTTACAAGAAAATCAATGAAATAGCCTTTTTATTTAACCTGTAGGTAGGATCCATTTTCTGTGACTATAATTTCATTGTCTGCTTTGCCTTGCTTGACAATAGGAATTTGACTTAGATCAAATTTGCATGTTGTCAACCAGTTTTACATTCAAATTATGTACGGATTTAGAAAAACATACAGTTTCATAAAATGGATGGCTTTTCCAGTGGGTGTGTCATGTAGGCTACTGCATTTTTTTATAGTGTGTTTTGAGGCTGCAAGATTAATCGCAATCAAATTGAAATCGCAATTTGAATGGAGTTAATTAGAAAATCGCAAAAGCTGGATTTTTTGTAGTATTAGAATTTCCACCAGCAAAATATCTTGTCTTAATTTGCTTAAAAACTGCTAACGTGAAGTTAAAATCTTTTTGGCAGTTCCTCTGGACGAGTTAAAAATGTGAACTTGAACAGAATCCTATTATTAAAATCTATTGCAAATTTAATCGCAATGCTCGGCAGAAAAATGGCACTTTTCTACTATTTTCCCCAAATTGTTCAGCCCTAGTCTATACAGCTGTTAATACATGTCACAAATGATAGTTTTTCAGTCCTCCAGAGTCTTACTAAAGCTCCCATACTTATACTGGGATGGCTTATATTCACATGTGTACTTAAACCACCCCTTCACCACATACTGTAGATGGAAGCTATTAGTACATTACTGCGCTGGCTACTGAGAATTGGCTCCTATTTATTCCCCCGTGTTAATCAGGACGTCAGCTAGGAGCGTCACTTGTAATTTATACACATACGAGGTTAGCACAATGACACAATAATGACATAATAATGAGTGGTTTTGGGAAAGCGACAGGTTTCTGCCCACTTTCTGCAATTGGGACCTTAACTTTGCTGGCTCAGTCTACACCCCAGTATTTTCCTACACACAAGTTGAGTCTACACCTACACTAAAGTTAAAGTGAATATTGGGGTAATTGTCACATCACAAAAGGTGCAATAGAAAGCCATTTGCAAACGAAATATCCTGTCTTTTTAAGAAAAACCTAACTCTGTGGTTTAGGCTTCTACACACGTCTTAAAATGTGTGGGATTTTTGTACTAGTTAAGCATGTCGTACTTCAGTCTTTTCTCAAATGTACAAATGTTAATGTTCCTGGACATGTTTAAAATATTCACTAAGAACTGAATCTTCATTGGAAAACAAAATTCAATCCCAATCGCATACTTGACCAAAAAAAATCACAATTCGGTTATTTCCAAAATTCCGCAGCCATGTTATGAAGCCAGTTCTGCTCACACTGATATCAAAAGTGGCTTACATTTGTGCAACATTGGACCAGTTCAGTTGAAATCAATGTTTAGCTTCCTACAGGTTTCTCTTAATAGATGTATGGCATATAGAACGTATCTTTATTTTTTATGTATTTAAATGTGCTGTACAGGATTTTTACTATTTTCTTTACTTGAAAAACGTGAAAAACATAACTAGCTCATTTTAAACTGTTTGCCGCAGTCCAAATTTTGCTATCACATACCTAATGCATTCCTACCATTGTTTTTTAAGCATTTTTCTCAATTTTCAGAGGCCAAAGCGGAGTTTACTGTCACGGTAAAGCTAACAGCAACTAGCATGCCACCGGCACACTTCCTGTTTTGCAGAGAATGCTTGATAGATGTTGTTAGATGTAGAAAACAGACATCAGTTTCACCTCAGTCTCAGTTTCATCCTAAGAGCTGCTTTTACAATATATCTGTACTGGGGCAAAACAAATTTTACTTAGACGTGTACAGCCCATTTAAAAGACTGTAGCGTCCTGACTATGGTGAAATAATATTATAGGTTTTATTACTCTACTTTACAGCCTATAACAGGTTGTTTCTGTTTTATTGATTTATGGTTTCCACTTCTTAAGAAATTCAAAATTACAAGCCACCTTTCCGCTGTTGTGTGAACATTACCTAATCCGAGAATACATTACGAGCCTTTTTGATGAAGTTCAGCAAGTTTTTTAGCGGTTTGTTGACGCAGTATTTTCTTACACACATTTGAACCTGCAGCACAAGTGGACTATTACAATTCAATGGCTCTCATTTAGGGTGGGATCCAGGGGGAATTGGTTGAGTCCAGACTGATGTGTTCCACCCGACCACATTAATAATTTGAATCCTGAAAGTGAGATGCTGTTTTCTTAACCCCCTAAACCGCATAGAGTGAAGTTTGTGCTTTTTGGTCTTTGGTGCTTGCCGTACGTCACACGTAACCCCTTCTAGGGACTGGGCTTTGGGACTAGGGCCACATGGTTTTATAAAAAAAATCGAGTTGTGGCTATTGCTGTAGATTTGCGATTTATATTTTAAAAAGTAGGATTCTGTTCAGAGTGTACATTGTAAAGTATCCCATGCATTTCAGAACGTGTTTGTAGAGGTTTAAAAATGAAAGAGTTAGCTTTTTTTTTTTTTTTTTTTTTTTTTTTTTTTTTTTTTTTTTTTTTTTTTTTTTTTTTTTTTTTTTTTTTTTTTTTTTTTTTTTTTTTTTTTTTTTTTTTTTTTTTTTTTTTTTTTTTTTTTTTTTTTTTTTTTTTTTTTTTTTTTTTTTTTTTTTTTTTTTTTAATTAACAGTGGGCAGTATATTTCCTAAATAATTGCGATCTGATAATTGTACCTACTCAAATTTTGATTTCGATTTGATAGTGATATATTGTGCTGCCCTATTTGGGACAAATTACTGTTGTCACAATAATAAAATTTCAAACTCTATTTCAATACTAAACAATATAGACTCTGATTTTCAACACGATAATAGTACTTAATTTTTGTTACCACATGGTCTTGCACTAATTCTGATTATTAAAATGTATCTAGTTTCTCTAATAGTTTTAGTAGCGATTAGTATCTGATTTTTGATACTTTTGACAACCCTAGGACAGCTACAGCGGACCTTCCAAAGCGATATTCCAGATTAGGTCTTTAAGCTGCTGCACCCACTCACTTTCTGGAGGGTTTTCAGGGCCCCTCTTGTCGCCAAGGCAATCCAGTCCCAGGCTGAAAAGTGCACGGTCAGCACATTTGTTCCACTAGGAGGTAAAGTTGGATGTGATGAGAGGAACTGCCTGCAACTCTTCCATTACCTAAATACTGTAAATCCCTCTCCCAGCTTTCTGTTGTCACTGCCCTATAGTGTTCAGCATTATGTTATCAGGGCGTACAATGTATATTAAGTGATTCTACATATATAAATAAGTGTTGAATTATGGTAGAATTTAGCGTTCAGTAGCTGTCAGAAGTGGACATTTACATATGGTGTTGTCATGATGCAAACATTTCAAATTTGATTTCGATACTAGGGTTAAAGCCTGATACTCAATAGCAATTTCAATACTGGAATGATTATAAAACTTTTTGTTATACAATAGAATGTAATTTTCAACACACACTAATTATAGTACTTTCTTGAATGGTACCATGTGTGTGATACTATTTCTGATACAGATCAAGACCATTCTAAAAGTATTCATGCTCCAATTTTGTCCTTATGTGATTTTTTTCCCCTGTATTGTTACTGGGTCGAATGAGTAACTAGTTTCAGTTCTTGTTTTAGTATCAATTAGTATCTGGGTTTTGATAGCCTACTTTTGACAACCCTACACTACTTGCTGCCAGTGTTTCTAGTCTTGCCAACTAAATGTATCTGCTTTGAAAATGATTATTTCCGTTGTTTCTCTGATCATATGTTCAAAGAGCATTGGTCCAGAGGCAGTTTATAATGATATATAATGAATGCAGTGAGCTGACTGTTTAAAGGTTGTGTTTAGATGTGTTTATTGTTAATTTTCCTCAAACGTCTGTGTAGAGTTTGGAATTACTTGAACAAGCTACAGTGACAAGTTAAATTAATTTGGCACTGAGTTATTTGAAAATATGTGCATGTTTAAGTCATCCATCTGCGGACCAAACAAAGACCAAATGATCAGAGGAAAGCCATACTGCAATCAAAAATACAAAAGACACAAACTTTTGGACATCTGCCACTTGTGTGTGCTGTGTACTTTGTTAACTTGTTTAGATTTTTGAATTTACTGTTCCCTGAATTGGTGTGAATCAGTCTTTAATTTAGGTCATCCACCAACATCTCAATTGCTTGCCCTATAGTTTGCTATGTGTTGTTTTCTTCATAAATTATGCATTACCCTCTCCAGCCATATTACGACATACTGTACGCAAACAACAAACATTTGAATTAAATCCAGTTTCATGTTTCATGTGCTAAATATGCTTACATTGAAGCTGGTGTGTGTTTGCATAATATGATGAACCATCACTAAAAAAACTGCTGCCTGAAACAAGATGCATTTTGCAGTATAAGTCGTCTATCTCCCAGCTGTCCACAAAATAATACAATTTGCATGAGAATACATCTTTGTAATCCTCCATGGCCTCCTATACGGTACATATAGTACAGGCTATAATGCATTCTTAAATACATTTGCCCTGTACATAATGGCTGTGCTTGGTGAATCATCCACTGGAACATGCTTGACAAACACAGAGTGCAGCGAGTGCAGCAGACATGGATCTGCCTCCACGGGCCGGAGGAGTAGGGTTACTCATGAGCCCATAAACATGTGCTGGCAGCGGGCCAATCCTCCGCACTGTAATTACAAACGCTAGAAACAATATATAAAAGAGGCTTCGCGGGAAGCTGTGTGCTGTCCTGCAATTAGCCAAGGCCGCTGCTCAGTGATCAGCCCTGAGCAGCGAGGGGCAGGCTGATTGGGCTGGCCTAATTGGTAGTGTCCTCTTCAGGATGCCAGAGGACAACTGCAACATCGATGTAGGCATTTTTAACGCCATTATTTGCTCTGACTAAACGTGACTGCCTTCTTAGCCTGGGGAAATTATTAACATTGTTGTTTTTGTTTTTTGTTTGGTTTTATATATTTGTTTTTTGTTTGTTATTTTTTTGTTCTTGATTTTAACACACTTTTTTTAAAGGTGGCAGTTTTTTTTCAAACATGTTTTTAAAAATGGCTATGTATCTATCTACCTATCACAAGGATTGGAATTTGTCACCACAAGTAATCTACCTCCTGGTCTGTGGTTATTTGCACAGGGACTGTTTTGGGATAGGTTTTACACCAGATGCCCAACTTGACCTCTCCATTTATCCGAGCTTGAGACTGACACAAAGAGCCGCGGCTAATGAGTTTATGGCCTAACCCCAGTTTAATATCAACAGAAATAAACTAAACAAACATATATAATATTTGATTATGAAGAATTATACGTTTTCCTCTGTCCTCATTCACCTCTGCACCCTGCTATCACACACCCACTCGTGCTAAGCTAACGTGCGCTCATGTCAAAAAACTAGCCTCGTAAATTAACACTGCGCGGTCTGTACATGCCCTCCTTATGCGTGTGTGTGTGTGGGCGTGCGTGTGTGAATTTGAACCCAACACTGCTGCCTCCTGCGTGTTCATAAAATCGCTTTTTCGGCTCACAAGTACAGCGCGCCACATTGGCCACCTCACCCACGCACATGACAGAGGAGCGCTTCGAAGGTTCGGAGTGGGTGCAGCGAGTGAGTGGGTGCTGCCGGGCGAGGCCAAGGCCAATGAGGGTGCTTGTGTCTGTGTGATGGGTGAGCCTGTGGTGGTGAATGCAGCCAGATTTGGAGCAGCAGAGAGGGAGTGGTGTGCTACATGTTTCACTAATGAGTTTGTGTAGCCAGGCAGGACTGCAGGGCAGGCTTATTAGTAAATATGATTTTTAGAACAGCACTTAGCCTCTCTCTCTTGCCTTTTGTTCACTTTTTTGTATCATAAAATAAATATAAGTTCAAATACATTTTGCCTTAGAATGTCCTTACACTTGTAATGTGTATGTGTAATGTGCTTTACAGGCTTGTTGAAGCCAAAGCACTACAGTGTAGTCATTTTTGATTCACTTGGTGATGAAGAGTTACTGTTGTAGCCACATCTTCCCTGGGGCAGGCTGCCAATGTGCGCCTCTGACCATCACCAATCATGCACACACCACATTCATACAAAAAAATGTGGATAAATTGTCTTGCCTAAGGACACAATGACAGAACGTCCAAGCGGGAATCAATCCTCTGACCTTAGAGTTGGGACACCATTACTCTAGCCACTGAGCCACTGTCGCCATTTTTACCCAAACAAATTATTTTCCAGTACTGCCCATTTTCTTTTCTTTTTATTTACTTCAGTTTTTATATTGCTCAAATTTTCCTTTTAGTTTTTTTTTTATTTTAGGGGTTTTTTTTTGTACCACTCGTAACTCGTAAATGAAACATAAATGAACTGTCTATTTTGCCACTATTTTGGTTCTGGTGTCACTCATAAATTAAAGGTGCACTGTTACTTTTCTGTTGGAGGATCTGTCACCTGCTTGTTTCCGTGGAGATGTAGTTGCTTTGCCTGAAATGTTTCACGATATGGCAAAGTTGGCCTCTGTTTCATAACCTGTTCTTTGCCATGTACTTCTTTACCATTAGCGTTGTATATTCTGTGCATGGATCATTTTGATATTTACAAAATACTGTCTTGGTTTCTTGTTTTGCAGGTTGTGTGTCTGACTGAGATGTCCATAATTTAGCCAGCAATTCTTGCGTGAAACATATGGACCAGTAACACAACCCCTGTAAGTACCATAACACTAATGTATAACAAATGTAATGTCTTAGTCTTTTCCATAATCCAGTTTGGTCTGTAATCACACCCTACTGATTTTTGTTATATATTAGATGGGTGCCATTTAACAAGCCTATAATCATCAATTCAATTTCTCTTTTCATTGTTAGCCCTCATTGTATTAGAATGGATCAGAATGGCTTTAAATAGTGTGTTTGTGCAGTTTGAAAATCGTTTCCGACTAAATTTTAAAACCAAATATAATTGTAAATGTTCACAAAAGGCTTCATTCTTTATCGTCCAGTAAGTTGCGAGTCTGGGTTCGGGGCTTGCACTGTTATAAAATGGCTTCCACTCTGCCTTCCAGCGCTGCCCCCCCGCCGCCATTTTGTGCCTCTTTGCCAAAGTAGTCAGGTAGCGGGACGAGAGGGGATCCCTAAAACCGGACCAAATGGTAGATTGAAAAAGAGCGTAGTAAAAAGCATTGTGTTGGGCAGTAGTAAAAGTAAATCTGTCATGTCCTCACGGAACAGCGGCGGTGATTGTAGCCTCCCTCTGGCCTGCTCCCAGCTCCTCTGCTCAAAGGGCTGACCTTGGGTACGTGCCATCGACAGTTCTTTTCCAATGGGGCAAATGTGCTGGCAGTGTCCGCAGCTGCATGACCCCCGCGCACCCGCTCCCTGCTACACTCCACCATTAGTTTCAGCAGCCTGGCACTAAAGTCACGCCATCTGCACTGTTACTATAGACCTACGGAGACAGCATGGATACGCTCGCAGCTCCGTCTATCTGCTGTACCTGCCTCCAGCTGTCTCAACCTTTACAGTGCTGGATCATGAACTGACTAACCCCAGCCCCACCCCGCACCCTCGGCTCTGGAATCCTGTGTGTGCCAGGCATTTGATTACATGTGCAGATGTTATTAAAGGCCTCTTATCCTCTTACCACTCAACGCCAGATACAGTGTCGAGATTGAAGCTTAAGTACAGATTGGCCATTTGCAGAGTGGTCTTATGGACAGTGATATTACAGTTATATTAAATCATAATAAATAAGGCTGATGCCAATGCACAGATGTAAGCGTGTGACACATTTCTGCAGCTCAGCAGACATGTGCTGAGCTGTGCTGGTCTGATGAGATGCCTCTGTCATTTGCATAGCCGCATATTTCACACAGTGTCAGTGGGTCAGGACTTATTGATAGTCCGCTCACAGACACTGCACAGTCTGTTACAGAGCAGGAGTAGTGTTTAAAATACTGCCACTGTATCATTGGTGTGAAACTGATTCAGCCTGTGCAGAATATAGAGGAGGTCCCTGCAGCCGGAGGACCTGGCCTATTTAGGCCTGTCATAGACAGACTCCCATTGACACACAGGCGCTGCGAAGATTTCAGAATACTCTGTCCCTCAGGCTCCCACTCTGTAATCTGCCCATGTGTTTGCATATGGGACATTGTGGCCTCTATATTGTGTTTGTGGAATGAATTATGAATGCTATTGCATAACCACGGCTCGTTTCTAGGGCATATCTCTACAGTATCTACCCAGAGACCAAGGCATGAATACATTTACCCGGCCTAGACCTCTTGGAACTGATACTGCCTGCATTTGTTTATGATTATATGGAGCAGATGGCCGTGCAACATGGTCCGCATATCACACTCAGGGTGCTCTCCTGGCATGGCCAAGGCTGCACAGGCTCTAATGTATGGCTAGTTAAAGAGAAATGGGCTTGTTTTCTTCTTGTGTAACTCCAAATGGTTTGATCAAAGTACATTAGCATACTCGAACCCTTTTTGGTGAGCACTGGCTCTGACTACAGCCAGCTGCAGCCGGGAGCTAACAGGCTCTTCAAGGTTACACTGTGCAGATGCCTGTCTGTCTCCTCTGTCTGTCAGCTCAAGTTCATATGCAGCACAAAGGTATGTGTCCTATTGCCTAAATATAGAGCCACAGATGCAGCAGAGGGGCAGTGCCAGGCTCAGGGGCTCTGTGGACCGACCAGGCTGGGCAAATTTGGACACTGTCAGAACTGATGAGAGGGTCAGCAGAGGTCAGCAGACACAGGAGATGAAAGCCTCTCCTATATTCTACAGCTTTCTCAACAAGACTAAACAAATCTTTCTCTTAATTAATATGTGTATAGTTTGAGTGAAATGTGATCAAAGAAACGTTTTTAATGGTCCTCACTTTCCAGGCCCAAGGAGGGTTTCAGCATCAGCTTTCATTCTTTCTTTTCTCTCCATATAGTGCAGTGTACAGTATATAATGTATGTATTTGTTTGAACAGAGCAGCTCAGTAATTAGAAGTGAGTGTCCTCTTTCTGTAACAGACACCTGTGCGCTTCATAAACAAGTGGTTTCCATGCTGACGCGTTCTGGCCCTCTCCCTGCGGTGCATCCTGGACACATGGCTCACAGTGGATGTGTGGACATGTGACAAAGTGTACTGTACTGTGCTGTACTGTAGAGGCAGATGAGAAGCAGCTGCTCAGGTTGGACTGGCTGGTCATGGCTGACCCCTGCTGTGTGCCCTGTCATTACAGTGATTGGGGTCATTTTTTACCTCTAAAGATGGGGCTGGGGGCCCACTCTAGGCTCAGTGCAGCCTAAGTCAAGCCTCTTCACCTGGCATGTTTATAGCTGCTGAGGGGGCGAAGGGGTGGAGGGGCAGCAGGGGCAGTGGGTTTGTGGCCAGGGCCGGTTCATCTCACAGTCTGACAGGTCGACACACACATTATGTACATAGGCGTGAGTACATGTGCACTTCACACGTGTGTGCCGCTGCTCCATGTCAAAGAACACAAAGCCCAGGATGCATGTTGTACCAAGGTCCACTCACACATGCAAACACTTTGATAAACAGGCTCCAGGATCTACACAGCCTGACCGGAGCTCCACAGCCCCACATGGAGAGTGCTCTGTGGGCCGTGAGGAGGTGACGGAGAGGTCAGCCTGTCTGACTTTGAGCACAATCCCCCTGCGGCCTGCCCCAGCCGTCCCCCCTGGCATGTGTAACAGGACCTGTCCATGCTGCCTCTCACACCACTGCCCTCCCTCTCACTGTCTCCCACTGGCCTGGGTATAAATAGATGGGTCATGCTCGCTGCATTAGCCTGAGGGGGCTACGGCAAGGTACTTCTGCTGTTTTAGCCTAGACACCAGTGTAGGTTACCAGGGCAACATCTTTACTGATATTAGCTCACACCACTCACAAACTCAACAGTGTATTGAGTTTTATCGCAATTCAAAAATTAGCAACTGAATTTTAACTGAACTTTGTAATGATTGCAAATCACATTTTTTCTTGCAGCCCTCGTAACTTTCCATTTAAAACCAGCTAAAATGTCAGTTATCATGGACATTATTATTACTTTTCTCCTATAGACATGACAAATGTAGACCAAAAGCCATCAGCTCTCCATCTTGTCAGTGTTGCGCTGCCTGTGCTGAATCACCTGCCACTCCACACACTGACCACTGGACCACATAAACCCACAGATCCGGTTACACGGTTATGGCCCGCCCCGTGTTGTACTAGAGTCCGCTCCAGTATTGATCGATTGCAGCTCTGTAGCACTTAGACTCAAGAGTGATTAAATTAAAGTGGCCTTTTAAGCCACACGTGTCTTTGCTGTGAGATTCTGATCAGATAAATGAATAATGTGTTGTGTTCTTGCTAAGGGTGTTTTAGCTTTATATGTAATTGTTTGTGTATCCACCATAAACCATAATGCGGCATTATTTGATTATTTGATAGAAGGGTCTTTGCACATGAGTTTTCTAAAGAGATTATCTACTTTACTTTACCTTTTGCAGTAAGTGCAACAAATGTGCCGCTTCTCTTGCCTGGCAATCCCAGAATGGTGCATTTTTTATAGAGAGGGATGTCAGACTGGTCACCACTCTCTCTGTTGCACCTCGAGTCAGATTCAGACAGAACCAGGCAATCAGATTTTTTTTATTTCGGTGACGCATTTAAAACGAAGGAGCTCATTGGTCATTTGTCATTTGGAACAAAATCTAACTTCTCCCATCTCAGATGAAGTGAGTGTAGAGTTTACTGCTTCACACACTGATTCTTTAGAAATCTGTGATGTTTTACAGTCCCCCGGGATATTTTTTTCTTTTTTCCTCGTAAGCAGCCATGTTTGTTTAGATATGGACAGACCCTGTGTGTCCCCGATTGGCTAATCCATCTGTCAATTCCGCATCTGAAAAAGGCGGGTATTCAACGGTGACCATACTCACATGTTTGTAAAGTATTGGAGAAGTGTGTATTCTTGATCCTAGGCAACCTTATGTTTAGAGATTAGCATGTTTAATATTATAAGTAAGCTTTACACTAGTTGCTCTTCCATTCTTAATGTAAACTATTCCATTTGGACCTGAATTTTATTTTAAGTAACCCAACAAATATGGTTGAATATGGCCAAATATGTCATATTTACACCATAAATGTGCAAATGAAAAGGACAACATGGGAAACATATTGACAAGTTGATTTGTTCTGTTTTAAAAATGTAAAACATTTGAATATCAAGTAAAAAAAAAAAACTTCTTTAAGTAAGAGAAACTGTAAATGTAACTGTCTGGACATAATTTATAATTTGAAGTGAATGTAATTTGAAGGAAATAAAAAAAATAAATAAAATAAATATATATAAAATAAAAATATAATAATAATAATAATAATAATAATAATACATAATGCAAATTTTTAAAAAATGTAGTAGTATCTTTCAAACGAGGATGTAAGCGTTGTGGTTAATTTTACAGTCAATTTTTATCCAAAACTTGAACCACAACAAAAAAAAACATTTACACACCCATTTTTGCACATGTCTCACTTGCTTGCCAAATTTATAATAAATCTATCCATAAAAATATTGAGATATAAATTCTGTCAACATCCCCCACGCCCTGACTAAAAGTACTATATATTCTATCAAATAACCCCATAAAACTCCCTAAATCAGCTTGACGTGTCTGCCTGTTTGCTAGTGCCAATGTAACTGTGTGGTTGGAGTTGGCGTGAGTTGAAAGCTGTAGTCTTCCTGGCGCTGCTCTGCTGGTCAGGACCTGGAGCCATCTACTATATTAGATTGAAGTGTGTCCAGTCAGCAGAGTGAGAGCAGAGCAGTATTGACCTCATGAAGTCTGAGCCCTTCAGCTTTTAGCCAGGCTGTGCAATGAGTAACTTCTACTGCATGCTAATAAGACTTACGCTTTTTGTGAATAGGTGTCGTATAATTATGATGAAAAATTATATATATATTTTTTTTTATTATCTCAATTAGGGCAGAGTAGCCTGGTAGTAAAAATGTAATCGAGATCTCATTGCTGTGATGCTATTTTGGTAATGTGGTTCAATAATTTTGTCTTGAATGCAGCTCTATGCTCAAAAGACAATCCTCCAGCCTCAGCAGTCAATGAGTGAGCTGGATTTAACCATTTGCAATGAAGTGTGAACTTTCAGGACAAGCAGATGACATTTTTACCTCTTAAAGACAATATAAAGATACTAAGTGTAATCTGGCTCCTATAAAATTGTGGTAATTTTTTTTTTTGGCATCACTCACCCCTAATTTCAATGATATGATATTAAGACGAGAATATGGCAACCAATCAGAAATGTGCTAAAACACGCCTGGAAATATCATAGTTGAGGTTTAACTATCAATACAGTATAATTAACTACAAAAGTGCAGTTGTATCACTTCATGCACTTGAAAGTTTACTCTGCAAGTTTGTTTTAATTTTTATTTTTAACTAACTTTTTTTTCTGTTTTTCTAATCTTCTAATTTTGCATAACTACAAAACAACCATTGTGATATGTTTTGATATATCTCCTTTGAGCAGCCACACACATCTTGTTACATTTGGGACAAAAAAGAGGACGCTAGCTAGTACTAATTTCTTGAGAAGCTAGTTCCAAAAAACAGTAGTACAATGACAGCAAAAGAATTTAATAAAGTCAATTAAAAATGGTAAGGCCAAAATTGTGAGCTGAACCACATTATATAATTGTGTCTCAGCCCACCCCCAAAGGACAATAGTACGTACGCTCTGGTCCTGGTTTACTCCCGAGTTCATTTCTCATTAGGTCCTAGTTTGAGCCCTGTTTAGTCCTGATGTGGACTTGGTTCGGTCCTATCGTTGTTCTGGTTTAGTCCTGGTGTAGTCCAGGTTTAGTCCCAGTGTAGTCTTAACTTTGTGTATGCAAATGTGAACGCGACTTTAGTCCCTATTAATCTCTATTAAAGTTTAATTCTGGTTTAATCCTGGTTCACACTTTTGGTTTAGATATTGTTACGGTTATTTTTTTTACTTTTGTTTTTACATATAAAGGTAAAAAAAACTTGGCTACCATTAATTCCAAAATTTCTTGCATCTTTTTAATTGATTTTTGCAGTATTAGTCACCATTGTCTCTTGGTTGTAATGTGGATATACTGAGTCTGCTCATTTGGTGCGGTCTTGTCTCTAAGCCTGTGTTGAATAATGCACAAGCCCTCGGACCCCCCACTGAGCCTACACAACGCGCCTCTGTACATGGAGATATCTGCGTTACAGCTCTATCTGAACTATGCAATGTTCATCTGCGCAGTGGCAATCGCAGTATCACAAAGGCATGTACAGACAAAGGCTCACCTCACGCGACTGCAATGTGCCTTATGCAAATCACTATACGTAGGACATGTACCTACTATAGCCACTGGGTGTGTTTTATTTGTAAAGTCACTCCAGGGCAAGATACAACAGGTGACGACTCATTTGGGTCAGGTGTTAATCCAAATGTTATGGAACAATTTGTTTAAAAATGAAAATAAATAAATAATAAAATAAAATCCAGATGTCGAAATTTGACGATTATTTTATTTATTATATTTATTTATTACCAATTTGTTTCAGAAAATAAATAAATAAAAATGAATAAATAAATCCAAATTCAAAATCACATGTTTCATTTTGTGCCTATAAACTTTTACCAGAAAAAATATATATTATATTTCAGATTGATTGACTCAAAACTGACGTGGTTTTCCAGTTGGTTTTAGTGGCAACAATCACCAAATGTTAGTCTATGTCTAAGTCAGTGCCTCTCAAACTTTTCACACCAAGTACCACCAAAGAAAAGATTTGGCTTTCCAAGTACTACCAGCTCTAAATCAAGTATTTGGGCTATTCCAGGTCTAAAAGTGGACTACATCATTTCCACTGTAGTCCTAAAAAAGGACAAAAGTGGATGAAATTAACTCTAAATTAGGCAAACCACATACTGAAGGCAACCACCTGAAGGAGGTCGCACACCACCACTGGTACACATAGCACTTAGTTTGT
This sequence comes from Periophthalmodon schlosseri, assembly GCA_000787095.1. Lineage (NCBI taxonomy): Eukaryota > Metazoa > Chordata > Actinopteri > Gobiiformes > Gobiidae > Periophthalmodon > Periophthalmodon schlosseri. The sequence goes on along the minus strand of KN483287.1, from coordinate 4,583 downwards.
TCTGTCTTTTATATATATGATAGTACTGTAAATCAAGATAATGACAAACAGTGACAAATGTTTGCAATAGTTCCTACTTTGCATATTAAAATTTATTACACCAAGCATGCAATAAATAGTTACGGTATATAGTAATGTAGCTGAGATGTTTCACAATAGTATGTGTTAAAATGACCTCATGTATGTTATGTGTTTGTTTTGCAGATGCAGTCAGCCTGAGCCAGTCTCTTGTTTGGAGGTGAGATGGAGCAGGTGAGAGACATGTCCAGCAGCTGCAGCTCTGCTCTGCACATGTGGGCTCAGCTAGTCCTATGTCTACACTACCAGAGCAGTGGATCGCTAACTATAATACAGTCCCATTGTTGTTTATTTTATTTTATTTATAAATGTCGTGACCTATATAGCAGTTGACAACACCTCATCATAATTTCAACAGTTAAATATTTCAAAGATCATTTTAAAGTACAATTATCAGTACAACAAAATTTAAAACTTGATTTGTTTCATTATGTATTACCTGGGCCGTTTGTGCATGTTTTATTTGATTCAACTCAAATGCAAAAAACACGCTCCTTAGCAAACCTCACCAAAACCCTGTAACAACCTTGGCCCAGTTCTTCCATATCTCACTAAAAAATTTTTCCAACACATTTGAATATGGAAATGGACTATCTATGTTATTTGTTTAGGAACACATTTATTTGAATCTTCTGTCTCCAGGAGTGAACCCAATGACCCAACCAGGACATAGTGTTCTTACAGCTCTCAGAGTGGCACGTGTTTTTGTCTTTCTCTTTGAATGAATACAATTGTATGAGAGTGCTGTGTGACAGAAGAGGAAGGAGGGAGACCGTAGAACACACTGTCCTTTGGGGTGAGGTAGTAGGTTGTATAGTTTTAGGGTGTACCCTCCCAGTCAGATAACTATACAACTTACTGTCTTTCCTGAAGTGGCTGTAATGTCACCGCGGCCTTTGTTGGAGACGAAGACTGACACTGGAATGCGCTGGTTTACACTGTCAGCCAAGAACGCAGCTCCTCTACTGTAAGGCAGAGGACTCATGGCACGCCAGGATTTCCATGCAAGTTATTGTTAGTTTTACTGGTTTCCTATGTGTGCTTTACATTTTACTCAGTCATTTTGCATTTGACGTTAGTGAGGCTGTCATGGTTCTGCAGTGTTGTCACAGTACATAACTTTCAAACTCGATGTTGATGCCAAGGAAAAGGCTTGACACTCAATACCAACTTCAAAATCACAGAGATAATAAAAACGTCACTTATTTTAGACAATAGAATGCAATTTTCAACACAACATAATAGTATTTTCTCTAACAGTGCCATGTAGTCTAGAGTCTAAACCATTCTAAATGTTCAATTTTGTCGTATTTGTGTGATTTTATTTTTCATAATTTATACTTCAAATGCGTATCTAGATTCAATACTAGTTTTCAATGCAAAGTTAGTATCTGTTTAACGATTTTTTTTGTTCTACTTGTATCGTCAAAGTAATAGTTATAGTAATTGCATTAATGATTTGCAAGCAACAAAGAAGTAGAAGACGCATTAGAAAAAGTCATTATTGTTTCCATTTGTTCATCCGTAAGTATTATGATTGACCTTGCCTGTGTCTGGAACGTTGCTGTGACTGTGATGTTCGAACGGGGTGAGGTAGTAGGTTGTGTGGTTTCAGGGTGGTGATTTTACCCGATCAGGAGATAACTATACAACCTACTGCCTTCCCCGAAGGGCAGCAATCCTTCACCGTGCACCAAGCCTCCTACATCAGCTTTGAAACACAGTGTGCAACTAGTGGCTGTCACCTAGTGCTCGTCATAAAGGCAAAAGGTAAAATGTGTTTCTGTAATTTTTCTTCTGAAAAATAATAAATTACATGAATATACTCCGAAGTGTCTGTATTTAATTTTGTTATTTTTTTATGTTTTGATTTTTTAAAATTTAAGTATGGATTATGAGATATAGATTTTTTCAGACAATAATCAGAATTTGTGTTGCTGTTGTGGCTGATAACCGATATTTGCCTCTCGATAATTTATACATTTTAGTTAAGTTCTCTGATGTAATTTGTTGTACTTTTATCATGCACAGCCACCCCATTCTTTTATTTTCATTAGAAATAGGTCAAACAAAAATACTGGCCTGATGTGTTTGAAAATTATAACGATAAATATTTAAAATAATTTTTAAAAATCCTTGATATTGGTATCAGCACCAACATATCAACCATCCCTATTAAAAATGATTAAGATTAAGCAGTTGTAAATAAAATGGATAAATACACGTGTATAAATAATGTCATTGTAAAAGCAGATATGGTTATGTGTTGAGTGTCTCGTGTGATCAGAAAGCCCAGATGGCCCTGGTGCAGTCTCACCTCCGAGCTGAACCATGATTCATGTGCTAACAGATGACACTACAGTACTGAGCCCTCCCTGGACACACACACACACACACACACGCACACACACACACACACACAC
>KN483286.1:30068-48901 GCA_000787095.1 Periophthalmodon schlosseri | reverse complement strand
TTTTTGTCTTGGGTAATAATTTTGTAATGTTGAGGTGGACTTCACTGCCCCTATGTAAATGTCTTTACATAGTTTGCATTTGACCCATTCATAAAGTCTAGTTGGGCAGCCTGTCTGGAGCTACCCCTGTCACAGTAACAAATTTTAAAGTTCGATATATTGCTGTATGCAAATATAGACGATAAACGATAATATTGAAACTCATTTATGCCACTGACACAAAAACCTAAGAGCAGAATATTCCCCCAAAAATATTCTAAATGTACAATATTGTTTAAAACCCCCCACAAAAACTCAATAAATAAACAGCAGAATGAAACACTTTAGTACTTAAATCTCATCATGTAGCCAGAAAATAGCCACAAATTTCCCAGTAATGAAAGTATTGACCCCAAATATTGTTCCAGATTTCATATATTGAATGATAAATCCATATACCATATTTTCCGGACTATAAGTCGCACTTTTTTTCATAGTTTGCCCGGGGGTGCGACTTATATGTGACATTATTAAAATATATAATTTCACATCTTTGTTATTGTCACACTGACAACAGCGCGAGGCCGCTCTAGGCTTGTACCAGTGAAGTACGCGGTACAGCACTTCATCCACCTCCGGAGTTGGCGGAGTTGTTCAGAAGCGACACCGAGAATGAAGAATTCAATGGATTTAGTGATGTGGAGTGAGATCGAGAGTTTGGTAAACTTATTAGCCTGTTTTTTATGCTTTAGTTATTTGATTAACTGTTAATATCTTACGTTAACACACCAGACACGTGTTCAGTTTGTTGTCTATGCTTCATGTAGCTGAATAAATATAAATGTGTTACGTTAACGTACTGTGCTGCTATTCAGCCTGTTGTTCTCTATTTTATTATTATTATTATTATAACTTGCCTTTAAAGATAAAATGTCTGTTCTTGGTCTCGGATTTTGTAAAATAAATTTCCCCAAAAAATGCGACTTATAGCCCAGTGTAATTTATATATGTTTGTTCTTCATTATTATGCATTTTTTGGCTGTTGCGACTTGTGGTCTGGAAAATACGGTAGTAATTATCATGACAGGCCTATGTGGAGCAAGGGTCTACAGTGTTGTACCTTCCCCAAATCGGAGCCAGGATCCTGGTCAGGAACACTTCACTTGGAATGAAGCCTAGGACTATCCTGCAGAGGGAGGAGACTACTAACCGTTCTGCTCGTATACCATCACTTTGTAGTTTAGATAAAGTTTTATTTCTTCATTTTTGCAAATTGGACGCGTTTTTGTTCAAAGCCGCTCTCAAAATCCTGGATGTGATTTCACTTTGCAATTCTGTTATCGACAAATGGAACTATTCAGACATTTATGATTTCTACTTTCACAGCCCCACTGCGCCGCAGAATCCAAAACAAAAACGTGCATAAAAGAAAACCTCCAATTACCCGGCAGACTCCAGACCACAGCGCCTCCCCTGGTAGGCCGGTGTCCTCGCGCGCTCTCGTTCTGTCATCTCTTATCAAAGCGCTTTTGGGGTGGGGGTCAGACAGGCTTGACAAAGGGTCCCCATGTCCCACCTCTGTCCTGGGCTGAGCTAAAACGCTGTCAGTCTCGTATTGATCTGCGCTGTTTTGAGACCGTCTGAGCTAAACACGGAAGCCGGTACAGAGCCGAGTGGAACCGCCATGGGAGCTTCGGGGGGAAACGGTGCAATGGTTAATTCATGGTTTTAAAATCCGAATCCTTTACGTTTTTTATTGTTTTGTCAGTTTACAGTTACTGACAATAAAATACAATAACCTTAAAGTCCCACTATGCAACTTTTCAGGTAGAGGTTCCGGTCCGTACACGTGCTTTCCTCTATGGATGCGTTACTGCTTTGTCTGGAATGTTCCACAGTATGGCATTAAACCTGTCTTAAATCTGTCTAGTATTTATTCAGTTACAGGTGTTTTTGTTGTTGTTAAATATCTTGAAAAATATGCGTTCTTACTGTAAACTAACCGCGCCTCTCCACAGATCTGACCTGTAACTTGACCTGGTGGCGTCGCTTTCTTATCTCCATGGAGACATAAGCTTAAAGTGGAACTAAACACCTAAACTCCGCCCACAACAATATTGCAAATAGAGCTGCTAAACTGGGCACTACCTAGAGGACTAAAGAAAAGAGGGAGGAGGGGCGGAGTCTAGAGGTATACGGAGCAGTGTGATTGGTCTAACTTGTATCCACACTTCAAACTCCGCCCCCGCAGCCAGGTGTTCAGGGCAGTCCTGTGTGATGTCACGTAGTACTTGAAATTGCAGTGGCCACTAGAGGCAGCGCACACTCGGTTTTATACTTTTTTTTCCACCAGAAACCTGCAAATTCACCTAGTCTGTACTAAAATTGTCAAAAAAAGGACCAGGAACAGTAGCTAATGCTGTTAAAACACCATGTACCCAGTTTAGTAGCAAAAGAAATTGTTTTTAGTTCCACTTTAATGCCGCAGAACAGAAAGTCAGTGGACCTGTTTTTATTTTCAAGCCGTTTCAGATCAATATTTCCTTTAAGAATGAACAGAATGTAAAGTAATGTCTTTTTTAAATGGCCCATATTACACTATTTTCTGACCTATGTTCTAATGTTGTTTCTTCGTCACAAACAGACCTGGAGTTGAGTTTTGTTTCATTCACACGTTTAACACACAAACCCTGCATATTTAGTTCTTCTCTCAAACAGAAAACACTCTGTTCCACCTTGTGATGTCATGTACAGGAAGTGCTCCGCTGTGTTTTTAAACTCCACACACCTTCACTAGAATCATCTGGATGATTTCACCCCTGGAATTGCCAATCTCTACTGAACTAAAGGTAAAAAGTAGCTGTTAACTTGAAAACTACCGCTTCATGACATCACGAGGTGGAACAGAGCGTTTTGAGCTTTGGAGATGTAGACAGACTAATAATGCAGGATTACAAAAGGCAATTCCAGATATGTTTTGGAGGAGGTAACAGCATTATAACATGGCTTAATGCTCACAAGAGTCAATATTGTGTAATATAGGACCTTTAAAATGACTTTAATCTGAAAAAATATTACATTGTTGTTGGTTTTTTTTTGTCTGCTTGCACATTTTACGAGCGCTGTACCTTTCTGTGTGAATTGCTGACATATGAAAAGTAACATCTGGCCGCATTGTCCACGCTCATGTAAAGCTAACCACTCGGAACAGTGAACCGCGCTTACATAGAAACCGGATTTGTTCCCCTTCTGCCTGGACACTAATTACATCTAACGACTCTCTGTGTTCGTTCACGGCTTGTCACTCAAACGTGTTACTTAATGCGATATGCGTTTTAACTTGTATTACCACCAAAGTAATATTTTCTTACTTAAGTTTGTATACAGATCAATACCACGAGGAATGACGTGTCTCTCACTGTGTCTCAAAGCTAACAGTCACTTTTATTAAAATCATAAAACATAAAATAAACAACATATTAAAATTCAAATAAATTCAAATAAACAGTACCCAGTTATTGTTATAGGTAGAATACTTCAGTTTGTGGTGTTGTTTCGATATTTATTATGTCTCAAAATTAGCATTAGCGTTAGCATTGAGACACAAACATGTCTCTTTCTAAACACAGAAGTGTCTTTGGTGAAGTAATTCGTTTTATTTGTGTAGCATTTAACATGTTGTCAGTGACATCCACCCGCACCCGCAAATATTTATTCATTTTAGCGTGACTCGGCAAAAACCTCATAGAGATAAAATTGAACAGGAAGTAGTGACGCTAACAGTGAGCTAACAGTTGCCAGGCGCTACTGTGAACAGAGCCAATTTGGCCATAATAGAGCTGTCAAAAAATGTACAGCTATTTTCCAAACTATTAATACTCAACTGAGACTTTATGGCAAACTGAGAGAAAACTAGTCAAATTATAGGGAATATTGTATTATCAAAATTATGAAAACAATATGGAGTTGGTAAAAAAGGTCACTGCATAGGACTTGTTTGTCAGTGTATGTTTGTGTACATTTAAAAGTGTTTTTTTCCCCGCTGTGGTATAGAGTTTGACATTTTAGCACTGTCAGCTTGTCTCCGTGGAGATGTTATTGCTATGCCAGGAATGTTCCACAGTATGGCATTAAACTTAACCCTCTTGCATCTATTCAATTACTGGTGTTTGTAATGCTCAGAACGCGCAATTAAAAATACGCATTCTTACTGCGAGCGGGATCGGCTTTCCACAGACCTGACCTGTAACTTGACCTGGTGTCGTTATCTCCCCGTCTCCATGGAAATAGAATAGTCTAATGCTACACTGTGGAACGTTCCTAGCAAAGCAATGAAGGCTGGGGACGTATGCTCCACCAGGAAAGCTACATAGTGCAAATTTAAGTATTTTTAAATATTTTGTCTCAGTTTTTTGGTAGAGTTGGTAGAAGAGATGGACCGATATGGGTTTTTTCATGGCCAATGCCGATACCGATTGTTTAGAATCCAGAGCAACCGATGCCTCATAAACTCTGCTGATATTTTTGGGCCGATTTTGATTATTTTCCTCAAATTCAAATTTACTACAAATTCCCCCCAAACCGTTTTTACCATAGACCTTTAAGAGAGCATTTAGTGTACCGTATTTTCTGGACCATAAGTCCCTCCGGAGTATAAATTGCACCAGCCAAAAAATGCATAATAATGAACTAAAAACATAAGTCGCACTGGACTATAAGTCGCATTTTTTGGGGAAATTTAATTTACAAAATCCGAGATCAAGAACAGACATTTTATCTTTAAAGTCAAGTTATAATAATAGCAATAAAATAGAGAACAACAGGCTGAATAGCAGCACAACACGCTAACGTGTAACACATTTATATTTATTCAGCTACATGAAGCATAGACAACGAACTGAACACGTGTCTGGTGTGTTAACGTAAGATATTAACAGTTAATCAGACTAAAGCATAAAAAACAAGCTAACACATTTACCAAACTCTCGATCTCGCTCCAAATCACTAAATCCATTGAATTCTTCATACTTGATGTCGCTTCTGAACAACTCCGGAGGTGGATGAAGCGCTGCGTAGTAGATACTGGTACAAGCCTAGACGCCCTCGGGCCATTGTCAGTGTGACAATAACGAAGATGTGAAATTATATATTTAAATAATTTCACATATAAGTCGCATCTGAGTATAAGTCACACCCCCGGCCAAACTATGAAAAAAGTGCGACTTATAGTCCGGAAAATACGGTAGTTATCACTTCATATTAAAGTGTTAAAATAAAGCTTTGTGTGTATGTTCTAGGCAGCAAATCGACCAAAACAAAAGATCGGTCTATGTCTAGTTGGTAGTATTCAGAAGTGCAGTTATAGCAAAAACCTTTACAAAAATCTCCATTGATCTGTATGAGCCATATCTGTGTTTAAGCCCTATTTTTCCGAACAGTTCAGCGTCTCCTCTTTTGGCTTAACGTTCCTCTACTTTCTAAAAATGACGTCTCAAACTTCCAACTTCCCTCTTATGATAATCGCAGCCTGTCAGCCCTAAGAATGTCTCTATATGAAATAAAGTGCAACAATAATCTTCAATGGGCCCTACTTTGCCAAAATATATGGAGTTTTCTGACTGTTACAATGTGGCTTGTAAAATGGATCTTTGCTTTAAATCCCGTGGCATAAATGTAAAAAAGTGCTGTGATCAGGGAAGATTTTATTGGTTTTAAACTGGACCGAAGATTAATTTTCACTATTTTATCTGTGTTAAACTAATTTCCCCAGACGCCACAGTTTCTTCGCACTGATAGCAATAGCCCATAATTCCCTTTGTCTAATTGTCCGTTCTCGCTCGAGGTTAAAGCATCGTTTCTGAGATTACTGCAGTAATGATCCAATCTGTAGGAAAGGCAAAAACTGGTCTTGCACGAACTTAAAGGGCCCATGTTACGCAGTTTTCCGATCTGTGTTCTAATGTCGTTTCCTCGTCACAAACAGACCTGGAGTTGTGTTTTGTTTCATTCACACAAGTTTAACACACAAACCCTGCATATTTAGGCTGAGTTCTTCTCTCAAACCGAAAACACTCTGTTCCACCTTGTGATGTCATGTGGTAATACGGGAAGTGCTCCGATGTGTTTTTAAACTCCGCACACCTTCACTAGAATCATGTGGATGAGTTCACCTCTAGAACTGCCAATTTCTACCAAACAAAAGGTAAAATGTAGCTGTTAACTTGAAAACTACCGCTTCATGACATCACAAGGTGGAACAGAGCGTTTTGAGCTTTGGAGATGTAGACAGACTAATAATGCAGGATCACAAAACTGAACTCCAGGTTTTTGATGAGGTAACAACATTATAACATGATTTAAAGCTCACAAGAGTCAATTTTGCAAAATATAGGACCTTTAAACTGTCTCTAGATCAAATTGTCAAATTGTCTTGCATATTAAAGGTTCACTACGTAACTTTTCTAGTGGAGTGAGTGTCCATCTTCTGCTTGTCTCAGTGGAGATGGTATCGTTTTGCTTAGACTGTTCCACAGTATGGCATTATGACAACTATCCATCTTGCATTTACTCAAATTTTGCTCAAAATAAATACGTACAAAAAAACTCATTTTCAAAATTCGACCAAAACTATGCAACTGGACCCATTTTTTTTTTTTTTTTAATCAAAACAAGCATTGGACTCTTGAGTTACTTTTCCACCACAGCAGCAGAACAATCAGCCGCCTCAGCCTCTCTCATGTCCTCCTACAATTTCTGTGCACGTTAAAGGGCCCGTATTACGGTATTTTCTGAACTATGTTATAATATTGTTTCCTCATCACAAACAGACCTGGACACACAAACCCTGCATATTTAGGCTGAGTTCTTCTCTCAAACAGAAAACACTCTGTTCCACCTTGTGATGTCATGTGGTAATACAGGAAGTGCTCTGTTGTGTTTTTAAACTCCACACACCTTCACTAGAATCATTTGGATGATTTCACCCCTGGAATTGCCAAGCTCTACTGAACAAAAGGTCAAAAATAGCTGTTAACTTGAAAACTACCTCTTCATGACATCACAAGGTGGAACAGAGCATTTTGAGCTTTGGAGATGTAGACAGACTAATAATACGGGATTGCTGAAACATGTGTGAATGAATCAAAACTCAACTCCAGGTGTGTTTTTGAGGAGGTAACAGCGTTAGAACATGGCTCACAGCTCACAAGAGTCACTTTTGCGTAATATATGACCTTTAAACTGTCTTTTATTATCGTTACTGCTCATGATGCGTAGCTCGCTGGTTGAACTTCACAATACCGCGAGTGTGAAGATGTTTTAAATTTTTATATAACAACTAGGCCGTCTCGAGATGACATTCTTGAGGTATGCTTTTTAAAATATCAAATCTTTCACACAATGCTGATAATGTGCGAGTAATGTGCGAATGAAAAGAAGTGGCACTACAGATCCACAAAGAACCTTCAACTCACTGTGTTAGATCTGAATAGGGCCTCGAGATGATGGCAAAATTTCACAGTTCATATAAATACACTTTATACTCCTCTGGCCAAGTATAGCGAGCTGCAGTGATATTTGATTAACAGATTACGTTTGCCTAAAAATTTAACTTAAGCAGCTAACTACACAAGCTCCAGTTTCATCTCTGAGTTGGGTTTGTGAATGAATCTACGTGCAGACTACAGGCTCTGCTTTGAAACCGTTAGATTCACTCGTTCACTCAGCCCTTCCTTTCATAACTTCATAACTTTCATGAACTTAAAATGTGTCAGAACAAAACTGTGTAACATGTATTTATAAGGGACTAAGACGATAAACTGACTCAATATCTCACTTGTTTGTTGAACTTTGATACGGGAACTTTTAATAGAGGAGAAGGATAGAGGAGAGAGGGAGAAGAAGAGAGAAAGAGGAGAGGAGATGACAGAAAGAGGAGAGGAGGACAGAGGCAGGAGAGGAGGAGAGAGGGGCGAAGGAGGAGACAAAAAAAGGAGAGGAGGACAGCAGTAGGAGAGGAAGGGACAAAGAGAGGAGAGGAGAAGAGGGAGGAGAGGGGGAGGAGAGAGGGAGTGAGAGAAGGAGGAGAAGGAGAGAGAAAGAGGCGAGGAGGAGAGGAGAAGAGAGAGAGGAGAGATGAGACAAGAAGAGAGGGAGTGAGAGAGAGGGAGGAGGAGGAGAGAGAAAGAGGAGAGGAGGGGAGAAGGGGAAGAGCAGAGGTGGAGAAGAACTTTTAATACAAGATCTCATGATGGTCCACGTCTAAAAACTGGACAATAGAGACGAGGACGAGGGAGAGAAAGAGGAGAGGAGGAAAGAGGGAGGGAGGAGGAGAGAGAAGAGGAGGAGAAGAGAGGGCGAGAGAAGAGGACAACTCACAACTTTTATTTCTCAGCAAAATAAGTTAAAATAAATTTTAAAAACCGACAAATTTTCAAAAAATCTACACAAATGATCAACAGTGCACGTCTTGAACCAGACTTTTCATAATTTTAATGCACACGAACAACTGGCCTCTTTAGAGGGATACGCTTCAATAAATCATTTGAATTTAGTTCGATAACTTGTACTTCTCTCTTTGCAAAATAAGTTAAAATTTTAAAAACAAATTTTCGAAAACCGCCAAAAATGATCAACAGTGCACATATTGAAATAAAAAAAATAACAGGGACAACATTTCATAATTTTAATGCACACGAACCACTCACCACTTTTGATGGATACACTTCACCAAGTAATTTGAAACTAGCGACAACTTGTACTTCTTTCTTCACAAAATAAAATAAAAAAAACTAATTTTCAAAAATCGCCAAAAAATGATCAATATTGCACCTTGAAACATCTTGAAACCAAAAATAACAGGGACAACATTTCATAATTTTAATGCACGCGAACAACTGGCCTCTTCTGATGGATACACTTCAATAAGTCACTTGGAACTAGCTCGATAACTTGTACTTCTTTCTTCTCAAAATAAAAAAACTAATTTTCCAAAATCGACCAAAATGATCAATAGTGCACGTCTTGAAACCCGAAATCTCATTGTTTCTTGTTGGTCATTGATTTTGGCCAGGTCAGGTCCAGGCAGTGGATTATGGGGGAGCCCATGCTGCGGTGAACACAACGGGGAGGCTGCAGCTCCGCGGGGGGCACAGCTCTGCTCAGACACAATCAAAACCCCAAAACTCCGCCGAGCCATGGATCTGCAGACTTTCATTTGATTGTTACCATTTCAGAAGTTCGGTCTCCTCCATATTTGAGGGGTAAAGCCGGGAGGCGTCACTCCGGTTCTCCTGGGACAGTTTTGGACTCGAGAAGGAGAAGACGTTTTGTGGTACGAGTCAATAATTTGGAAACGATGGTCATGTGTGGTTTTGTTTGAGAACCAAAATTTGAAACTTTCATAATGGTGAAAATACATCGCAGTGGGGAAATGACAAGAATAAAGACGAATTTTAAAAACGCATTTAAAAATCAAGATCGACTATGTTTAAAATAGACCTTAAACCAGCAATTTGACAAAAATATTAAACTCAAAATCATTTTAATTCATTTAAGGTTCAAAATGGGGTAAATAATGATGTAGATAATATGAAATAAAACACAGGTATGAATCGGAATTATACAGACATTCTGACATAGATGGAGCCACCTGTGCATCTTCATCAAATCATCTTCATCATAATGTAACACGGTTTTCCGATGTCATTCGCTGAAAACCAAATGTACTTCCTCTTTCTACCCAGAGAGTTCAAAATCCCAAATATGTGACATTCGAAAACCTTAAAATTCTCATTTTACCCCGTCATCTCTGTATATATATATTTTTTTCATTGACCCCACTACATATTAGCTTTGAGTCGTCTTGCTTTCAGAAACAAACAAAACACTTGCTCAGTAGATTGAGGCATTCACTAACTTATATCGTATTATATGAATTTCAACCTTAACCTCACAGTGGTGTAACCGGGATCTAACTTTAACAAAACATTAACGTTCAGCGTAACCATCCGTGGGTTTAGAACATAACTTTAACAAAACATTAACGTTCAGCCAGTGTAACCATCCGTGGGTTTAGAACGTAGACTGTACATATAAATGGACATAGCTAACCCGCTAGCCGCCGCGTTCTAAACAGGAAGTGATCATGGACGCGCTTCCGGCTCCATCGACTCTGGCTCCAGTTCCCTTTACATTAGAAAACTGTTAACGCGCTCTACATGACTCAAGATATGAACGTTAATACGCGACAAATCGGGCACCTTTTCTCCGCGAGGTCGCTCCAGCTACCGTTAGCAACAGGTTTGATTGACAGCGTTCCTAAACAAGTGGTGCGGGTGGGAGGGGGCGTTACCTTCCACACCTTCGCTCGTGGTCGTAATTCCAAATATGGAGCTTATGCAATGAGCTTCATGTGACCGGAGTCGAACGCTGTGGGTGACGTCACGCTCACTTAGTTCACTTCTTTACACAGTCTGTGGTTTAAAATTATGAAAAACTAGGACCGTTGCCTAGACATGGGACGATATTGAAATTTCATGGCCAAAATATTTGCGATTAACGATTATATCACGATAATGATTAAAGTTGTTATGGATATGAATAATTATAACTTAACAGAGAATACGATAATGATTAAAGTTGTTATGGATATGAATAATTATAACTTTAACAGAGAATATTATGGATGAGCAGGGCCGTCGACTGAAATTTGGGGGCCCGGGGCAATAAGCCTCACATGGCGCCCCCCGTAATACAAATTAATAGGAAGAGGGTCCAATTCTGGGCCCCTAAGACCCTGGGACCCTGGACAACAGCCCCCTTTGTCCCCCCGTCGACTCCCCTGTGGATAAGTTGTTTTTTTCTGTACATTCAGGCGATATAACAGCGATTATCTTTGTTGGCGATTATATAAAATGTCCCACGAACGATTATTGTCGACCCTTTTTATCACGATAAACGACATTATTGTTTATTGTCCCATCCGTATAGCGATTTAAAAGCAAATATTATATCTTTCCGAATGTGTCCTCAAGATATTGTAGCAGAAATACGCGCATCACCGGGGTGCAAGCCGAGTTTACGCTAAAGATAACAAAGCCGCTCAGTTCAAATTCACTTCCTCCGCAGCCTCCGTTCTGAAATCGGGCTCGTACACTTACACTCTCCTCGTTAGGGATGTTTTTTGCCTGCTGTACCGAACCTCGGGGGAGACGAGCCGTGCAGAAGAATTTGGTAATAATGAATACTCCAAAATATCTTCAAATCATGTAATCTTTATGGGGTTAAAAGGCTGGAAGAGTTCTTTGAAAAATCGACCTTACCTTGCGACGCTCCGTGGTATTGAATTTGGCAAGATTAAAGTTTAAGAAGAAGCGCAACGGGGAAGATACGGTGGATCAAGAGAGGAGGAAGAGGAGAAAAGGAGAGGGAGAGGAGAGGGAGAGGAGAGGGAGAGGAGAGGGAGGGGAGAGGGAGAGGAAGAGGAGAGGAAAAGGAGCAAAAGAGGAGAGGGAGAAAAGACGTAGTGGTGAGGAAGTGGAGAGGGAGAGGAGAGGAAGAGGAGAGGGAGTGGAGAGGAAGAGGAGAGGGAGAAGAGACGTAGTGGTGAGGAAGTGGAGGGGAGAGGGAGAGGAAAAAGAGGGGAGAGGGAGAGGAGAGGAGAGGAAGTGGGGAGGAAGAGGAGAGGGAGAGGAGCAAAAGAGGAGAGGGAGAGGAAGAGGAGCGAAAGAGGAGGGTGAAGAGGAGAGGAAGAGGAGAGAGATGAGAGGAAGTGAAGAGGAAGAGGAGAGGGAGAGCAGCAAAAGAGGAGAGGTGGAGAGGGAGAGGAAAAAGAGGGGAGAGGAGAGGAAGTGGATAGGGAGAGGAGAGGAAGAGGAGAGGGAGGGGAGAGGTAGAGGAAGAGGAGAGGGAGTGGAGAGGAAGAGGAGAGGAAGAGGAGAGGGAGAAGAGACTTAGCGGTGAGGAAGTGGAGAGGGAGAGGAAAAAGAGGGGAGAGGAGAGGGAAAGGAGAGGAAGAGGAGAGGAAGAAGAGAGGAAGAGGAGAGGGACAAGAGAGGGAGAGAAGAGGAAGAGGAGAAGGAGAGGAGAGGAAGAGGAGAGGGAGAGGGACAAGAGACGGAGAGGAGAGCGAGAGGAGAGGAAGAGGAGGCTCAAGGTATTTCCAAATCGGCTTCGGATAGAAAGCAAAACCTGAATTATTCCGTCACGCCGTAGAATAAGATGAAACTTCACATTTCGAGAGCAGACACAGTCTCCACGGGGCGGCCCGAGAGCGTTCCACAGAACCGCGAGTCAAACCCTAACGTTCACAGCAGGCCTTAAATCCACGCTGCGCTCGCTCCCTCCGCGCTGATCGGCGGCGCTTTCAAGTTAATTATATCTGGGATTGTTTATAGCGAACAAACCAACATTAGCATAAAGACTGGAAAGGGTTTTGTTTCAGATTTGTACTTTTAAATGAAGCGTAAGTTTAAATATTCTCTTCGACAGTCGGAGCGTCTGCGGCTCATTTGGAACCTCCACCCACGAACTCGAAGGTCGTTCAGTTCTCAGTACGACTCACTGCTTCTCGTTCTACTCACTTCTTCTGCGGTTGTGTTTTGGACGTTTTGCGTGTAGGAATAACCTGCAGTGGTGCGATTGGAACATTAAAGAGGGGCATTTTACTTCTACTGGGGTATTAACTGTAACCTGGGACTTTGATGTGTGTCGCTCTGAATTCTACACATTATCAATCTGGCTCTTGCGAAAAGCGATCGGAAAACACAACATCATGATGGTTCACTTCACTATTCACTAACTTATATCGTATTATTTGAATTTCAACCTTAACCTCACAGTGGTGTAACCGGGGTCTAACTTTGGCAAAACATTAACATCCAGCGTAACCATCCATGGGTTTAGAACATAGACCGCATATATAAATGGACATAGCTAACCCGCTAGCCGCCGCGTTCCAAACAGGAAGTGATCGTGGACGCGCTTCCGGCTCCATCGACTCTGGCTCCAGTTCACTTTACATTAGAAAACTGTTAACGCGCTCTACATGACTCAAGATATGAACGTTAATACGCGACGAATCAGCTGCCTTCTTTCCCCGAGGTCGCTCCGGCTACCGTTAGCAACAGGTTTGATTGACAGCGTTGCTAAGGGAAGGGGGCGTTACCTTCCACACCTTCGCTCGTAGGAATAACCCGCAGTGGTGTGATTGGAACATGAACACGTTATCAATCTGGCTCTTGCTAAAAGCGATCGGATCATGATGGTTCACTTCTCCACAAACGTCAGTGCTGCTCTGTGATTGGTCGCCTGCCACCTGTCGAGCCTATCGCACCGGCGGGGGAGCGGCGACATGGATTCTCGTGTGTTTGTGAACGCACAAATATCACGAGAATCCATCCTGCTGTGTGAAATTATATTAACTGTAACACATAACATACTTAGATCACCATGTTTCCTTTTATTGTTTTGAAAGTGCTATATTCAACCAAAACAATGTATTAACGTGTTTAGAAATTATGTTTCCTTTTATTGTTTTGAAAGTGCTATATTCAACCAAAACAATGTATTAACGTGTTTTAGAAATTTCACTTTTGTTTTTGACGCTCTGAGTCTCCGTCCCTTTGCTCTCTGCCCTCCCCCTTCAGAGCGCTATCGCAACACAATCGGCTGCATCCCGCTAATGAAACTACTGCACATCGCGTCAGGTTTGTGAAGTTGTAGTGTACAGTTTTGATTCATGTTATTGTATATTTATGAAGAATTGTCGTGTGGGAGCCTGGGTGACGTAGGCTTGTGGGCGGAGCCTCGTACAGAATCTTACAGCGAACCGTAAGGAGGGTTCGAATATTACTCAAACATGTGTGGATGACGTGAAACCTCTTCAGGCGTGTTTTTGACGAGGGGACAACGTTATAACATGGTAAAACGTCAATACGGTTTATTATGTTTTGCGATTTTTTTCACTTAAACTGCTGCACTGACTGTAACAGACTTTTAACTCGGCTCACACTTTGTAGTGAATAAACGGCTCGCGTGGCCTTTACAAGCAGAAGTTAATCCACCTGTTTCTTCGTTTGTTTCATTTTCACCGTGAACACGAGCTCATGAAACGCCAACCGCTCGCCTTCTATCCTTGTGTATTTATTTTCATTGGATTGTATCATGTGACTCCTGTCCTTCACTTGTAACAAATCATTCCTGAAATCGCCGTGTCTGGTGAAGCTGCTCCTGCCCGACAAATAAACTAATGCTCCTTATGTTTGTGGATATGGTGCACTGCATTGTTCTTGTGAAGAAATTTGCCCTCTGCATTTGACCCATCTTTACATTTGACCCGTCTCTGCGTTTGACCCATCTTTGTGCTTGACCCGTCTCTGCATTTGGCCCTTCTCTGCGTTTGACCCATCTTTGTGCTTGACCCGTCTCTGCGTTTGGCCCTTTTCCGCGTTTGACCCATCTTTTTGCTTGACCTGTCTCTGCGTTTGGCCCTTCTCCGCGTTTGACCCATCTTTGTGCTTGACCCATCTCTGCGTTTGACCCATCTTTGTGCTTGACCCGTCTCTGCGTTTGACCCTTCTCCGCGTTTGACCCATCTCTGCGCTTGACCCATCTCTGCGCTTGACCCGTCTTTGCATTTGACACCTCTCTGCTCTTGACCCATCTCTGCATTTGACCCATCTTTGCACTTGACCCATCTCTGTTTTTGACCCATCCCTGTGCTTGAGCCATCTCTGCATTTGAGCCATCTTTGCATTTGACCCATCTCTGAGCTTGACCCATATCTGCGTTTGACCCTTCTCTGCGCTTGACCCATCTTTGTGCTTAACCCATCTCTGCATTTGACCCATCCCTGCATTTAACCCTTCTCTGCTTTCGACCCATCTGTGCATTTGACCCATCCGTAAGTTGGTCTGTGCACCTTGTGTCACGTCTTAAAATCGCAAAACATTTTAAAGTCCTGTCGTGTGCAGCTGAGTTGAAGGACACAATTTGACAGATACACAACCAGTCAAAAGTCTGGACACACTCACTCATTCAGTGTTTTTTTTTTTATTTTTACTACTTACTACATTTTATAAACAAACAGAAGACATCAAATATATGAAGCAAGATATATAGAATTATGTAGTAAAGAAAAAAGACAAATGTTGGGACGACACTAGACTGTTTGTCCACCGATCCGAAGGTTGGCGGTTCGAATCCCGCTCCGGACATAAACATCATTGGTCGAGCGGTCAGATCCACTCACCCACAGGTTGGCGGTGCGATTCCAGCTCCCACAGATGCACGCTGTCGTTGTGTCCTTGGGCAAAACACGTAACCCTCCTAAACCCTCCTCGCCCCCAAATCCTCCAAGTATCCACCTTTTGCTTCGTCGAAAAATATTTAGTAGAGTTAACTAACATTTTTCTTTTACAACATAATTCCATATATCTTTCTGTCTTCTGTATGTGTATAAAATGTAGAAAGTAGTAAAAATTAAGAAAAAAACTACAACTTTTAACTTTTGGTAGTGTACATCCTTAGCTTCTGATGCCACTTGAGGACAAAAATAATCCCATCATGAGAAAAACTTGACATGTTTTGACGTCTGTAAAAATACGTTTTAAGAAACAGTTGCGAGTCTGAGTTCTGTTGAGGCTGCTCGTCCTGCCGTAGCTCCCCATGTATCGCCTCCCTTCACCTTTATAGTTTCCGGGAATGTGGAAAAAAATACGCATTTCCAACTGTAACAAAGCATCGTGTTTTCATTCGAAACTTCATTTTAAAGTTGCGGCCTCGAGGGTACGTCTAAAAACATGGCTCCGTATTCACCAGCTCATCTGACATCGCGCAGATTGCTGCTACGGCACTTTTGGGATCTGCCGTTTTGCGACTTGGGAAACATAACTTCGGCGAGTGTAGTTTCAATTATACGCCTGGTAATTAATGTTCTAAATGAGTTTTTTGAAGGCGCTCTGGAGGTATAATTGTAGTTTTCACCTCGATCCACTTTACATAGAAGACGCATCGAGCGAAAGCCGTCCGCGTTTCCGTCATCGCGGTTTTATCTGTCTCCGAGGAGCCGAAATGTAAACAATCTCCGTAGATGTGATTTATTGGCGTTCCTGGGAGCGCGCGGTCGGCCTGTCACCAAAGTGCTGCGTGTCGTTTGCATTCACAGGCTGTCAGACAAATCCCCGGGACGAATACCTCGACGAACAGCTAATAGATAGATGCAAAACGTCTTCTTTGAGCCGGTCGCATTTATAATCATAGAGCGAGAGGAGACGGGAGTCGGAGCCGTACTTCAGAAACGATATTAAAGGGGCCGTGTCGCGCTGTTTTCTGAGCTGCGTTTTAATGTTTCCTCGTCACAGACGTACCCGGAGTTGCGTTTTGTTTCGTTCACACGTGTTTAACACTCTGTTCCACCTTGTGATGTCATCATGTGGTAATACAGGAAGTGCTCCACTGTGTTTTTAAACTCCACACACCTTCACTAGAATCATTTGGATGATTTCAGCCCTGGAATTGACAAACTCTACTGAACTAAAGGTAAAAGATAGAGGTTAACTTGAAAACGACCGCTTCGTGACATCACAAGGTGGAACAGAGCATTTTGAGCTTTGGAGATGTAGACAGACTAATAATAAAGGGTGTGAATGAAGCAAAACACAACTCCAGGTGTGTTTTTGAGGAGGTAACAACATTAGAACATGACTAAACGCTCACAAGAGTCAATTTTGGCTAATATTAGACCTTTAAACATCATATTTTTTATAATAGTGT
Source organism: Periophthalmodon schlosseri (assembly GCA_000787095.1). Taxonomy (NCBI): domain Eukaryota; kingdom Metazoa; phylum Chordata; class Actinopteri; order Gobiiformes; family Gobiidae; genus Periophthalmodon; species Periophthalmodon schlosseri. Next base: position 32,149 of record KN483286.1, on the reverse strand, counting down.
TGTCGTGGTCTCAAAATCAAAAGCTAAAATAATGGAAGTGTTGATTAAAAACAAAACAAAAAAAACATTTTATTAAAAGGATCAATGCAGAACTCAAATTTCTATTGTTATTATTTCTGTTATTAAAGGTACAGCGCGTAACTTTCCGGAGGCGGCACGTCACCTGCCTGATTCCATGGAAACAGAAAGTTAAAACCACACTTCGGAACATTCTCCATGGAGATAGACACGTTTTATGCCGTACTGTGGAACAGCAAAGGAACGACATTTCCGTGGAAACGAGCAGAAGGAAATGAGAGTCCAAATAAAGGCCAAGTAAGAGTCGGGTTTGTGGAGATGCAAGCCCGCTCACAGTAAAAAGGCGTGTTATTCAACGTTTTTCAATGCAATAAACAACCAACATGAAAAAAGAAAAGAAAAAAACATTCTTTGGTCAGTTTGTTAGTCTACATTTTGTGGCTATGATGACGTAACTTTTCTGATGGAGCGTTCCCCACCTCTCGTCTCCAAGGAGTTGTTATTACTTTGCCTGGAATGTTCCACAGTATGGCATTAAATCCTCCTTCTTAATGGGCAGGTACGTGTGTTCTTATCGCGGCCGTCCGTCTTTGAACTGTTGAAGTGTTGTGCAGTTTTAAACGCAGACAGAGGTGGGCTACGTGTTTTGTTCCCGGTGAGCGGTTTGTTCATCGGGTTCATTGTGACGCCAAAAGTGTTTTGGTCGGACAGGAGCCGGGGTGAAGCTGTCAGCTCACGCCGACATGTCCGGTCAAAATGTCAACTCTGACGCAGACGGAGCAAAAACGTTCACCGAAGCCTGCCGTATGCTGTTAGGGCTAAGGGCTAAGGCTAAGCTACGTTATGCTAGTTCGGTTTTAATTTTATCTAGTAATACTGTCTTAAAAATGTGAAAAACAGAACAGAACTAGTTCATTTCAAATCGTTTTCATCAGTCAAAAGTTAATCCTCACTTCCCTATAAGCACTTTTCACACCTTTTAGTTGCCAGAGCAGCATGTTAACAACAACTAGCATGCTAACAGTGCACCACCATTACTTCCTGGCATGGATTAAAAAACAAAACAAAAACACATTATTATTATTATTTAGATTTTTTATAATAATATTTTTTTAATTAGTATTATAAATTAAGAAAATGTAACAATATTTTTGGGTATTATTTATTTAATTTTTTTGTTACTCTACCATCTCCAAATAAAGGGTTGAATACTAAACGTACAAATATGGTAAATGGTAAATGGTCCCATGGTCCCCAGTGCACACAGACACTGGGGGCGAGGTGGGTTAAGTGTCTTGCCCAAGGACACAACGTCAGCATTCATCTGTGGGAGCTGGAATCGCACCGCCAACTTGTGAGTCAGTGGATCTGCCCACTCGACCAATGATTTTTATGTCGGGAGCGGGAATGTAGTAATATGACTCACTGTAGATACTGTTAGATGCTGTTTTCCTGAAAATTGGCCACTTTTCCTGGGTCAATAATGAGTTTAACTTTACATAAATGTATAAAATGAAGTTGGCTGAGGAAGTTTTCCGAGTTGAAACACATGCTCACCTTTATTGAATGAAATATCTGAATTCGTGAAAGTTTGGTGTTTACTGATGGAGAACGAGCATATGGCGTCCCTCAAGCTGCTCACTTAAGTATTTGAAAGTTTGCATTTGTTTGGTCAACAGCCACATTTGTGCCTCCAACTCTTTATTATCTCCCTCCTAGTTGCACTTTCTAAACTTTACACTAAAATACTTCATAATACTTGAAGTACATGAGACAGAGGAATGTTTTATTTCTATACTTCAGTTAATTATGATAAACATGGTATAAATATAAACCTGAAGAGGGTTAATTCTCCAGTAGCAGCAGCAGCAGTTGTAGTGTTAGTAGGAGTAGTAGCGGTAGTGGTAGTAGTAGGGGTAGTAGTAGTAGTTGTAGTAGCAGTTGTAGCAGTAGTTGTAGTAACTAGCAGTAGTAGCAGTAGTAAGTAGCACTAGTCGTAGCAGCAGTAGCATCAGCAGTAGTAGCAGTTGTAGTAGTAGTAGTAGTAGTAGTAGTAGTAGTAG
>KN483286.1:18680-30054 GCA_000787095.1 Periophthalmodon schlosseri | reverse complement strand
AGTAGTAGTAGCAGCAGTAGTAGTAGTAGTAGTAGTAGTAGTAGTAGTAGTAGTAGCCATATTAGTAGCAGTAGTAGTAGCAGCGTTAGTAGCAGTGGTAGTAGTAGTAGCAGTAGTAGTAGTAATAGTAGCAGTAGTAGTAGTAATAGCAGTAGCAGTAGAAGCAGTAGTAGTAATAGCAGTAGTAGTAGTAATAGCAGTAGCAGTAGAAGCAGTAGTAGTAATAGCAGTAGTAGTAGTAATAGCAGTAGCAGTAGAAGCAGTAGTAGTAATAGCAGTAGTAGTAGTAATAGCAGTAGCAGTAGAAGCAGTAGTAGTAATAGCAGTAGTAGTAGTAATAGCAGTAGCAGTAGAAGCAGTAGTAGTAATAGCAGTAGTAGTAGTAATAGCAGTAGCAGTAGAAGCAGTAGTAGTAATAGCAGTAGTAGTAGTAATAGCAGTAGCAGTAGAAGCAGTAGTAGTAATAGCAGTAGTAGTAGTAATAGCAGTAGCAGTAGAAGCAGTAGTAGTAATAGCAGTAGTAGTAGTAATAGCAGTAGCAGTAGAAGCAGTAGTAGTAATAGCAGTAGTAGTAGTAATAGCAGTAGCAGTAGAAGCAGTAGTAGTAATAGCAGTAGTAGTAGTAATAGCAGTAGCAGTAGAAGCAGTAGTAGTAATAGCAGTAGTAGTAGTAATAGCAGTAGCAGTAGAAGCAGTAGTAGTAATAGCAGTAGTAGTAGTAATAGCAGTAGCAGTAGAAGCAGTAGTAGTAATAGCAGTAGTAGTAGTAATAGCAGTAGCAGTAGAAGCAGTAGTAGTAATAGCAGTAGTAGTAGTAGTAGTGGCAGTAGCAGCAGTAGCCGTAGTAGTAGCAGTAGTAGTAGCAGTACTAGTGATAGTAACACTGGTAGTTGTAAGGGTCGTAGTAGTAGCAGTAGCAGTAGTAGTAGTAGTATCTGTTCCTTCCCATCTGCCTCGGTTTCCTACATTTGCTAAAAAGCTTAAGTCGTTCTTAGAAAATAAGTTGAGGAAAGAATCCAGTTTGTGAAGTATTTGTTGTTTTATATTTGAATCCTTGTGGTTATATAACGCAGCTGTTGTTTTCCTGAGCCCACCTGATTGTGAGCCGCTGACAGCTGATGAAGTACGCCTCCAACTCCTCAGTCTCCAGTCATTTCATTTCCATTACTCATGCATTAATGTTTTAAACCCTAAACAGAAACCTCATTAGAATTGCGTGGACAAACAACTCATCTATCAAGCGAACCCGCGGACTCAGAACGAGGAAGTCGGTTGGATTTGGCAACCATTTTTCCAAAAGTTTTAAAGTTTGGAAAGTTTTCTGCTACGAGACGATTGTTGTGTTTGTGGAGATGATCTTGGGAGAGAAGTGAAGAGCTTCCTATTTAAATCAGGCTTTGCTAATGCTGTATGTTCGAGATTTGGATAGAGGTCAGCTACCAGTGTTACACAATCTGCAGTTATTGTTGTTGGGTGAATAACAAAATTCTGACACTATACTGTGATATGTTGTATATAGATAAACTTGAAATTACCGTATTTTCCGGACTATAAGTCGCACTTTTTTTCGTAGTTTGGCCGGGGGTGCGACTTATACTCAGATGCAATTTATATGTGAAATATATGTTTTTTTCTTCATTATTATGGATTTTTTGGCTGGTGCGACTTACACTCCGGTGCGACTTATACTCCGAAAAATACGGTACACCGGTCCCTCGTTTCTCGCGGGGGTCACGTTCTAAAAATAACCGCAATAGGCGAAATCCGCGAAGTAGTCGGCTTTATTTTTTTACAATTATTATATATGTTTTAATTCTGTAAAACCCCTCACCACACACTTTATGCACTTTTCTCAGACAGGCATTAACATTTTCTCATATTTCTCTCTTGTTTAAACACTCTCAAAGTTCAAAACCTCGTAGATTAAAAAAAAAAAAGAAAAGTACAGTATTATAGAATGAAAACAAAGATCAAGACCTGTTTTCAGGCCCAAACATTTGCTTGAGAAATAAAAACATAAACATTTTCCTATACTGTAAATAAAAATGACAGCTTTTAGAAATGCTGTAACAAATTTAATGCTGCACTAAAAAAATCTGCGAAACAAAGGCCGCAAAAGGTGAACCACGTTATAGTGAGGGACAGCTGTAATTTAATCTAAAACAAAATCTGAAATGTTTTGAATGGGTAAAATGTCTTCAAAATGCCGTATATAACAGGAAGCTGAAACCAGTGAACAGTTTCAAAATAAAATGGAGGTTAGGTAAATGCTAAGGTGTTAACAAAATTCTGACACTATACTGTGATATAATTAACAATGTTCTAATTAATTTAATCTAAAACAAAATCTGAAATGTTTTGAATGGGTAAAATGTCTTCAAAACCCCGTATATATAACAGGAAGCTGAAACCAGTGAACAGTTTCAAAATAAAATGGAGGTTAGTCGAATGTTAAGGTGTTAACAAAATTCTGACACTATACTGTGATCTAGTTAACAAATGTTCTATATAAATAAACTTGAAATTAATTTAATCTAAAACAAAAATGGAGGTTTTGAAATGTTTTGAATGGGTAAAATGTCTTCAAAACCCCGTATATATAACAGGAAGCTGAAACCAGTGAACAGTTTCAAAATAAAATGAAGGTTAGTTAAAGAGTCCATGGTATAATTTGCGTCTAAACCCGATTCATGCTTAAAGTTTTAATATGTAACTTTTCTGCTGGAGCTTCTGCCACCTGCTTGTCTCCATGGAGATGCTATTGCTTTTCTTAGAACGTTCCGCACTATGGCAGCTTATCGGTGTCCATGGAGACAAGCAGCTGACGCCGCCAAGCCGAGTTACGGAGGTCGAGGTCAGATCTGTGGAGAGGCGAGTTCACTCACAGTAAGAATGGATGATATTTTTTATGCATATCTGTATTTGAATAATCTCCATGGAGACAAGCAAGTGGCAGACCTCTCACAAGAAAAGTTACATAGTGCGTCTTTACACATTGAGTCACAACTTTAAGACTCTTGGGAGCTTTAAGCCATGTTGTAATGTTGTTACCTCCTCAAAAACATCCTTGAGTTGTGTTTCATTCACACATGTTTGCGTAACCCTTTATTATTGGTCTGTCTACATATCTCCAAAACTTAAAATGCTCTGTTCCACCTTATGATGTCATGAAGTCATAGTTTTGACAGCTACATTTTACCTTTAGATCAGTAGAAATTGGCAGTTACAGGGATGAGATTATCCAGATGATTCTAGTGAAGGTGGATGGAGTTTAAAAACACAGTAAAGCACTTCCTGTATTACCACTTGACATCACAAAGTGGAACAGGACATTTGAGCTTTTGGGTAAAGCACTTCCTGTATTACCACTTGACATCACAAAGTGGAACAGGACATTTTGAGCTTTGGAGAAGTAGACGGACTAATAATAAAGTGTTATTCAAACATGTGTGAATGAAACAAAACACAACTCCAGGTCTGTTTTTGAGGAGGTAACAGTGTTATAACATGGCTAAAATCTCACAAAAGACAATTTTGCGTTAATATAGGACCTGTAATCACTATGGCTCTTCATTATTCTAAAACCCATGGACAGGCTCTTTAGAACATTGCAACATCAAATGCACAACACACACTATCAAGGACAAAGTTATTTCCATACAGGGCCAAGAAGGCATCCAGCCACATCCCCGCTTTCCGTCAAAACTGTCAGGAATGAGATTGCTCTCCGTTATCTGTTTGAGAATCAGACAGATGTAAGAAAAATGGCTCTGTGAAATCTCCCTGCCTCATCACGCTGCTGGGGACATCGTCGTATTTTATTGTCACACCAAAATATTGAGTTGGTTTTGATTAAAAAAGGGAATGGGAATGTGCATTGTAATGACAGGGCTGCCAGATAAGAGAACAAAATACTCCCGAATACGCAGTTGTTTTTGCAGACTTGTCTCGCGTCAACAGGCAGTAATATAGGGTTGGTGTGATCTGTGTGGTCGTGTTGGACGATACTGAGGAAATAAACAGCTCAGTAGTTTATAAGAATGTTAGAACCGTGTTAGTGCCAAATGAACCATCTCGCACTCTGAGGACTTCAGGGACCGGCCTCCAGCTGGTGCCCAGAGTCAGGGCAAAACATGGACTAAACCAGGACTAAAACAGGAATAAACATGGACTAAACATGGACCAAACATGGTTTAACATTGGACTAAACCAGGACTTAACATGGACTAAGCATGGACTAAACATGGACTAAACATAGACCAAACATGGACCTAACATGGACCAAACATGGGCTAAACACGGACTAAACACGGACTAAACACGGAGTAAACCAGGACTAAACCAGGACTAAACCAGGACTAAACATGGGGAATCAGTGTTTCAGTTTTATGTAGCTAAAACCTGAAACAGTCTTCCTGAAGATGTGAGACAGGCATCTACTTTGGTAAATGGTAACTAGTCACATTTTTATACAGCGCTTTTCCACCTCACTCAAAACACTTTACATTAAGGAACCACTCACCCATTCACACACACATTCACACACCAGTGTACACAGACACTGGGGGCGAGGTGGGATAAGTGTCTTGCCCAAGGACACAGCAGCAGCATTCATCTGTGGGAGCGAGATTTGAACGCAGCACATTTGTTTATGTTCTTACCTTGTGGACTGTGGACATTATAGACTGAACAGTAAACATTGTGCTTAAGGTATTAGCAGCTCTTTATGCTGAGTGCATTTTAATGTACAAGGGGCAGGCATCATAAGCTTCAGCCTATTCCTCTTCACACTGTATGTACATTTATGAAATATCTGAATAAATAAACTGAACAGAACTGAACAAACGTTAGGAGTTAGTGTTTGGACGCTAATGAAGTAGCTCCTAAGCCTGAATCATTCTTAATAAACTATTTCAATTCAAATCAATGTTATTTCTATAGCACATTTAAAACAACTTCAGGTGACCGAAGCGCTTCACATAAAAAGTAAACACAAAACAAATATACAGATAACACGATACATAGAAAAAGAAAAAAAAAAACACCAAGATGCCGTGTGTAGCTGGTATTAAATGCCAGGGAGAAGAGGTGGGTTTTCAGTCTAGTCTTAAAAGTCCTATATTACTCAAAAATGACTCTTGTGAGCTTTAAGTCATGTTATTATGGAGTTGTGTTTTGTTTCATTCACACGTTTGAGTAACCCTGAATATCTTCAAATCTTAAAATACTTTGTTCCACCTTGTGATGTCATGAAGCGGCAGTTTTCAAGTCAACAGCTACTGTACCTTTTACCTTAAGTTCAGTAGAGATCGGCAATTCGGAGCTGAAATCATCCAGTCGATTCTAGTGAAGGCACGTGGAGTTTAAAAACACAGTGGAGCACTTCCTGTCTTACCACATGACATCACAATGTGGAACAGAGTGTTTTCTGTTTGAGAGAAGAACCTAAATATGACTAAAGCCTAAATATGCAGGGTTTGTGTGTTCAACATTGTTCAGTTTGAATGAAGTCTTTGTTCACGCTTCATTAAGACTATTAGAAAAGTAGTTATTAAAAGTGTTGCTAAGTAACGCATAATTGTGACTCTTTTAGAAGCAAAATGAGTTGTGGTGTTAATATGAAACGGAAAACTAAACCTGTCTGTTAAGTTTATTTTATATCTGGTTGTTTGTGTCACATTTTGCTTTACTTCTTATTCAGAAAGATCGTTACATATCCTACGGTGGTACTGAAAGAAAATGAATAACTTTCGGTCTTGAGGCGACAGTAGCTCGGTTGGTCCGGCGTTTTTTCGACTGATCCGAAGGTTGGCGGTGCAAAACACTGTCGTTGTGTTCATGGGCAAGACACTTTACCCACCTCGCCCCCGGTGTCTGCGTACACTGGTGAATGGGTGAGCAGTTCCTTGATGTTAGGATGTTTTTTTTATTATTTTTACCAGATGAATGGGTGAGCAGTTCCTTGATGTTAACATGTTTTTTTTTATTATTTTTACCAGATGTGCTGTCAGGTTTTTTTGTCTTACCCCAGCTGTATGCACGATATTCAAATTTGGCATATTTTCCAAACACTTTCTGATTTTTATCTCGACAATACACCACCCACGTCAAATCTGTGATCTGTCTGCAGCCGCCGATAACTCCTCACCTTTTATTTTCAGCTCGAATTCTTGAGAAACCGCCTTCCCTGCCCGTCTACGCCCATTGTAGCCATATTGTCAATCTTCACTTCTGAGTTTCCACCATTTCAATTCTGTTTTGACACGTCGTGCTGCGCTGCTGGATAAGGTCTTTTGGCTGGAAGACTCGGGGCCATGTTTTTGCCAGTAATATGCAGCCTGAACAGAATCACATACACGGGGTTGGATCAGGCCAGCTTATGTTGTCAAAAGTGGCACAAAACATCACCAAGAAAAAGCAACGAACCGTGTGCCAGTTCTGAGGTAACCCTATGACTCTAGCTCAGGGGCGACGCTGGCTCTGTTGGCAGAGCTGCCCGGAGTTTGTCCATTGATCCGAAGGTTGGCGGTTCGAGTCCCGGTTAGAATCCCGCTCTCGAAATAAAAGAAATCATCGGTTGCGCGCTCAGATCCGTTGATCCACAGGTTGGCGGAGCGATTCCAGCTCCCACAGATGAATGTTGTTGATGTGTCCTTGGGCAAGACGCTTAACCCACCTCGTCCCCAGTGTTTTCTTACACTGGTGTAAGAACGTGTGTGTGAATGGGTGAAAATGCAAATGAAGTGATTGACTCCTCGTACCATCCTTTGGTTTGTCTTAAAGGTCCCATATTACACAAAATTGACTCCTGTGAGCTTTAAGGTATGTTATAATGTTGATACCTCCTCAAAAACACACCTGGAGTTGTGTTTTGTTTCATTCACACATGTTTTTGCAATCCTGCATTATTAGTCTGTCTACATCTCCAAACTCCAAATGCTTGTGTTTTGTTTCATTCACACATGTTTTTGCAATCCTGCATTATTAGTCTGTCTACATCTCCAAAGCTCAAAATGCTCTGTTCCACCTTGTGATGTCATGAAGCGGTATTTGTATTCAAGTTAACAGCTATGTTTTACTTTTACTTCAGTAGAGATCGGCAATTCCAGGACTGAAATTACCCAAATGATTCTAGTGAAGGTGTGTGGAGTTTAAAAACGCAGTGAAGCACTTCCTGTATTACCTCGTGACATCACAAGGTGGAACACGATTTTTTTGTTTGAGGGAAGAACTCAACCTAAATATGCAGGGTTTGTGCGTTAAACATGTGCGAATGAAACAAAACACAAGAGTGTGGTTAGCATGCTAGTTGATGTTAGCGTTAGCCTCTGAAAATTGTGAAAAGCTCCCAGAAACTCATTGCGGTGAATAATTAACCAACTGCAAACTGTTTAAAATGAACTAGTTTTGTTTTTTAGTTTTTTAAGACAAAAATAGATCAGGTTTATTCGATTTGCAATGTATGTTTTCATATCAAGATCCGCAGAGCAAATTTTAAACTCTGAAACTGAAGACTGAAATATGAACTGAAGGTTAGCCATTTTTCTCACAATGACAATTTTTTATCCTGTTACTTAAATTATTGGAGGGTTTGCAATTTGATAATAACAACACTTCAAAGTTTTGCCAAGGTTTCGTATTAACAATACCATAGACCACCTGTGGCCTCACTGGTGAATTCGGTGTTAAACGGCGATTAAAAAAGAGGAAGAAAAATGCACCGACTTTCTAACTGTTCCACGTTCACAGCATTTTTAAGCTGAGCCAGATTCCCGTCGTATGCAATGCAAGCTGCTGATAAAAACACCCTCAACATCTGGCAACGCAACTTAGAGCTTATAGATTACTGTGAAGTCTTGTGCTTTTAACGCAAACGCACTTTCAACACTAAATCCATTCATTTCCACTCGAAAAAGTATGTCACAAAGTTATTCAATTTAGATGATTTTTAAAGGCGCATTATGAAACTTTTCTAGTGGGTGGAAGGGGATCCGCCATCTGCTTGTCTTGTAATTGCTTTGCCTAGAATATTCCGCGGTATGGCATTAAAGTTAACTGCCTTGCTTTAGGTGTTTTTACCGCATTCTTACTGTGAGCGGGGTAACCTCTCCGCAGACCTGACCTGTTACTTCGCACGGGGTCCGTACCTTTTTGTATCCACGGAGATAGAGGTTAATGGGATACTGTGGAACATTCCAGCAGTATTAACATCTCCAGCGTTACTTAGTCCACCTTTTAAATCGTCCAAAATCAAAGCAAGCGAGTTGGTTCGTAAGAAATGCAATGCTAGTTACAGGCGACGTAAAGTGCTATATGTTTGCGTGGATTTTTCCGAGGCCCATATTACTCTATACGGGAAACCATTTTTATTTTTCACTCCCGAGACATTTATGGCTTGTGGCATTATTGAATAAAACATTTCTTGACAGCATTTCAGACGAGTCAGCAGAAATACCGTACAAACACTACAAACTTTGGGAGTGTAGTCTTGATCCAATGCTATTCTGTGTTTTATAGGCCTATATATTCCAGAGGGGGAAGCAGGACTCAAAACCATACTTGAGGAAAGGCATTGTGAGACATTTAAAGGCAATGGCATCTCCATGGAGACAACCCTCCACCAGAAAAGTTCCATAGTGCATTTTTAGGCTTTGCGCTTGGTTTTGTTTCATATGGACAGACCCAATAATTTAAATCTATTGGGATTCAGTTATGTTTCGATCATAAGCCAGTTAAAAAACGATGGATGTTTACTGTAGATTTCCTCACTACAAAATCACAACTTTACAGCATCTGCCTTAAAGTTATACACATGTTTTGCACGATTGTCTTGTATCAGTTTTGAAAATGTCCAGCAGAAGAAGCCGAGGACCTCTCAATACTTGTCTGTCGGATTGCTTTAGCGTTTAGCCTCTGTTTCAACTCTTAAAAGGAGTTGGTAAGTAATTTAATGCTAGATACAACCATAGACTGTATAAAGAAGTGGACTAAGTGAGTGTGACGTCGCCCACAGCGTTCGGCTCCAGCCAAATGAAGCTCATCGAGGCCAGAGCAGTTATAGCGGCGAATTTGGAGCTGAGTTCCATATTTGGAATTCCTACCGCGAGTGTCATAGCAACCAAAGAGCCAATCCAGAGCGAGGCTGTTTAAAGTTACGCCCGCACGTACCGCTGGTTTAGCAGGGAGCGGGCGCTTAGCAACACTGTCAATCAAACCTGTTGCTAACGCTAGTGGGAGCGGCCTCGGGTAAAGAAGGAGCCTGATTTGTCTGTTACTAACGTTCACATCTTGAGTTGCAAACACATTAGCGAAATAAAAACACCAGGATCATGTAGAGCGGGTTAATACGAACATTTTAAGACCAAACGACGGAGCCTGACAGCAGCAATTACAGAGAAAGGGGCGACAGTTTTTTAATAGAAAGTGAATTGGAGCCAGAGTCGATGGAGCCGGAAGCGCGACCATGATCACTTATTATTTGGAACGCGGCGGCTAACAGGTTAGCTATGTCTATTTATGTATACACTCTATAGTTACTAGTTACATAACGTATTATAAGTTGCAAGGATTTTTCCGAGGCCCCTATTACTGTATATGGTGAACCATTTTCACTCCCAAGACATTTATGGCTTGTGGCATTATTGAATAAAACATTTCTTGACAGCATTTCAGACGAGCCAGCAGAAATATTTCTACAAACATTACAAACTTTGGGAATGCAGTCTTGATCCAATGCTATTACGTGTTTTATAGCCCTATATATTCCAGAGGGGGAAGCAGGACTCAAAACTATACTTGAGGAAAGGCATCGTGAGACATTCCAAAGAAAAGCAATGGCATCTCCATGGAGACAAGCAGGGAGAGAAGTTACATAGTGCAGCTTTAAAGGTCCTATATTAACAAAATTGAACTCTTGTGAGGTTTAAGCCATGTTATAATGTTGTTACCTCCTCAAAAACATACATGGAGTTGTGTTTTGTTTCATTCACACACGTTTGATTAATCCTTTATTATTAGTCTGTCTACATCTCCAAAGCTCAAAATGCTCTGTTCCACCTTGCGATGTCATGAAGCGGTAGTTTTCAAGTTAACAGCTACAGCAGCTTTTACCTTTTGTTCAGTAGCGATTGGCAATTCCAGGACTGAAATTAACCAAATGATTCTAGAAAAAGTGTATGAATTGCATATTAAAACACAGCAGAAAACTTCCTGTACATGACATCACAAGGTGGAACAGAGTGTTTTCAGTTTGACAGAAGAACTCAGCCTAAATATGTAAGTTTTGTGTGTTAAACATGTGTGAATGAAACAAACATAACTCCAGGTCTGTTTGCAATGATGAAACAACATTATAACATAGATCAGAAAACAGCGTAATATGGCCCCTTTAAGTTTTGTGTTTTTGTTTATCGTGGATGGACCCAGTCATTCCAATCAGTTCCAACTCAATTAAATTTCAATCATAAGCCAGTTCAAGAATAATGAGATTTGAAAAGTTGTGGTAGCGTTTCACTATAGATTTCCTCATTACAAAACTTCCATTGCGTCTACCTCAAAGTTCTACAAAACTTTGGCATGATCGTTTCATATCAATATCGAAAAAGTCCCGGCGGAATAAGCCGAGGATCTTCCAATACTTGTCAGATTGCGTTAGCGTTTAGCCCGTTTTTGGCGTAGGGCCCGATCTTAAATGATATACGAACTTTGGAGTTGCTTTGTACTACAGGCTTGTACTTTGTCTCCTATGGGTCTGGCTCCTAACTGGCGCAGTGATAGTTCAATCTAATAACGCGCGCTCGGGTATCAGATGTGGGTGCAGTGAATCGGGAGATGCTAGGCCCTTTCCCTGTTTATGTCACAATGACTCTGCAATATGAGCACGTCGCCATTCAATACCGCAGAAAACACAGCGATATCAGCGTCTGGCAGGCTTCTGTTTACAAAGTTTAGCCCTGTAGCTTTTGTGCGGGCCTCGTACACGTTCTTAGCAATCGAAGCTGGGGATTTAAGCCGCTGCTGTAAAATGAAAAAGTTTGATAAACTTGGCAAATGTGTAAGAATATGGTTTTATTTCATTCCACTAAAGAAAAAAAATATATTGTGAGAATGAGCTTAAAGGGCCCGTATTATGTTATTTTCTGATCTATGTTGTTTCCTTGTCACAAACAGACCTGGAATTGTGTTTTGGTTTGTTCACACATGTTTAACGCACAAACCCTGCGTATTTCGGCTTAGTTCTTCTCTCAAACTGAAAACACTGTTCCACCTTGTGATGTCATGTGGTAACACAGGAAGTGCTGGGATGATTTCAGTCCTGGATTTGCCAATCTCTACTGAACTAAAGGTAAAATGTAGCTGTTAACTTGAAAACTAC
>KN483286.1:0-18150 GCA_000787095.1 Periophthalmodon schlosseri | reverse complement strand
ATGTAGACAGACTAATAATAAAGAGTTACTCAAACATGTGTGAATGAAACAAAACACAACTCCAGGTGTGTTTTTGAAGAGGCAACAACATTATAACATGGCCTAAAGCTCCCAAGAGTGAAAGAGCAAATTCAGAATCTATATTTAAAGGTGCACTATGTAACTTTTAGGGCGGGGGTCATTTGAGAGCAGTGTCTGTACTTTCTACTCCAGTACATTTTTTAACAGGACTGAAAAGTAAAAAGTACTTTTCATCTGATTTGAGGGGTTATTTTTACCGTGTTCGTGGTAACATCCTGACTAAAGTTTTCGAGTTCAAGCTTCGGCTTTGAGCAAACAAAAATAAACACACAAAATTCATAAGAAAAATGAAGAAATTGTTTCGTATTGCTACCGCTGATTAAAATATGTCTCATTTTTAATCAGTATAACTACATTTACACTTCAACAAATTAACAACACTTGTGTGAAATACTTTTACTTTTTACTCTTAAAGTACATTTTTAAACAGGTGCTTAAATGCTTTCACTTAAGTCGATGTTTTTCATGTGATGCTTTTACTTTTACTTGAGTAACTTTTCACCTCTGCATCTGTAGTTTTACTTAAGCAGCAAAACTTGAGTGCTGCATTTAACCTAATCCAGACCTGTTGTTTTTTACACTGTTCCGCTCCCATCGGGCCCCATCGCACTTCCATTACTGTTTTTATCTAATTCCCGCTCTCCGTCCTCAGCGCTGGTCTTTGTTGGAGCGTAGATCCTCCCCGTGAGCGTCGGCGCCGGCCTCCCCGTGAGCGCGCCTGTGTGAAATTGGATTGCTGATTGGTTGGTTCAGAGTGGCATAGATGTAATATGGGATAGCTGCAGTAGTATACGCTCCGATGCAGTACACAGCTGGTACAGGACACCCAGGGATCAGACGCGACGCTTCACTTGAGTCTTCATCTCTTCAGAACCAGGGAGGATCGCAGCAAATCGGGAGTGTAAAGGAGACCGCCGATCTGAATGGGCGGTGTTAAGTTAAAGCTGCACTGTGTAGCTTTTCTGGTGGAGCAGAGCGGGGCAGTTAATCGAATTTGAAACGAGATCGAGTAATTATGGGGTAATATCAGACCTTTAAGTTTTCTTAACCTTATTTTTGATAATGCTGATTTTTTTTTTTTTTTTTTTTTTTTGGTTGGATGATTTTAATGGAGAGGTACATAGCCAGTCCTCTGTCAGTGAAAGCATGTGGTGTGGCGCAGAGTTCAAACTTTTGTAGGAAGAAATGTAAAAATTTGGGTTTTTAAAATGACAGTTTTTAAAAGTCAGTTTATGTTCATGAATTCAATATTGAAAACCAAGAAAAAATAAAATAAAAATCATGGAAATAAAAAAAACGTGATTCATTTCTTGCCATATCGCCCAACCCTAAAGTATGTATGGTATTAAAATTAAACTTTATCTTTCGTTTATTTAATGGGGTTCTATGCATTCTTACTGTGAGCGTGGACAGCTCTCCACAGATGTGACCAGTAACTTCTTCCCGTCTTGATGGAGATAGAAGCGTTTAATGTCATACTGTGGAACAGTCCAACCTGGTAGCAGATTTAGGACTAGACATTAATCTATTCCATGTTTTTGGTATAAGAAAAGGAAAATGTTTTGAAATACATGTCATTATTGTATTAGTTTAGCTGTTCAGATGTCATTTTTCAAGTCCTGAATGTAGACTGTATAAAGAAGTGGACTAAGTGAGTGTGATGTCACCCATAGTGTTTGGCTCCAGTCAAATGAAGCTCATTGAGGGTAGCAGTTATATGGGCGAATTTAGAGGCAATTTCCATATCTGGAATTCCAACCACGAGTAACGGTGACATCAGGGAAAGAAAGCAGCTGATTTGTCTCTCATTAATGTTCATATCTTGATTTACAGAAACAAAAGCGAAATAAAATCACCAGGATCATGTAGAGCGGGTTAATACGAACTTTTTAAGACCAAAGTGACGGGTCTGACAGCAGCTATTTGGAACGCGGCGGCTAGCGGGTTAGCTATGTCCATTTATATAAACAGTCTATGGTCCTGAACATGTTTAAAATGTATAGGCTACATCGAATCCAATCACATTTTGACAGGTTTTTTTCATCCCTACACTGAAGGATGGACAAACATTTGTGACAAGAAGTAAAGTGGAAGTTGCGATATGCCGGATGTATACAGATCTGCCAGGGTCAAAGGTCACTGCAGATCTCTATATAATTTGTGTGGGCTGTCAGCTCCCATTTGATTTGACTGTCACGGTTCTGTCTCTCTGATTAAAGGGGAGAGGTCAGCGTGTTAGAGGAAGTGCTACTACTCTCAAATAGGTTTTTGCAAATTAAATGAAGTCCTTGGAGAGTTGATTATGTAAGCGTGTGGTAGGTGCAGTTTTCTGAAGTAGTGTCAGAAAAAGCCAATTAAATTTACTTTGAATCCCTCCTCTCAAATGAGCTGAACAGAACGGTATTGTATTTTTTGGTAAAACACTTTGTTCCTGGACATTATTAAAAATGTAAAAACCAGCACCCAAACAGCAGCCAAGTAGCAACCAAACAGCGCTCAAACAGTTCCCAATCAGCACCCAACCAGCACCCAACCAGCACCCAAACAGCACCTAACTAGCAACCAACCAGCACCCAACTAGCAACCAACCAGCAACCAACCAGCACCCAACCAGCACCCAACCAGCACCCAAACAACACCCAAACAACACCCAAACAGCACCCAAACAACACCCAAACAGCACCCAAACAGTAGCCAAACATCACCCAACCAGCTCCCAACCAGCTCCCAACCATCTCCCAACCAGCACCCAAACAGTACCCACCCAACGCTCAACCAGCACCCACCTAGCACCCATTCATCCTCGTTTCATTAATTCATTAATCTAAAGTTATCTTCTCTGAGAAAAAAATTGTTGCGTCACAGATAAAAATCCAGACTTCTCCTGGCTAGTTTTGATTTCATTAATTCATTAATCTAAAGTTATCTTCTCTGAGAAAAAAATGCTCTGTTTGGATTTTGCCCAAATTGTTGCGTCACAGATAAAAATCCAGACTTCTCCTGGCTAGTTTTGAAGATCATAAACCATAATCGGACACTCATGTTGCCTATAAGCACTGCATTTGTTTACTTCACATTGCTCATTCCAATGTCTAAACCCCGAATTGGAAACCGAGGTAAAGACATAAGTGTGTTTTTATTATTTTAAGTTAGTAAATGTGAAATACTAATCCCAAGGTGACCAAAAGCATGTTAAAAAGAGAATTTAAGAAGAATGCGTAATGCGTGTGCTTTAATTCCATCTAGATTGATAGCATAGTTTGTCATAATTATTTCACAACAAAGCTATTTCTCTGTTAGCAAAAGGTACGCACTTTGATTTGAGTTTTTGTCTATTATTCATATTTATTTATAATTGGGCTGAAGTGAAGGCGTTTGAGGACATCCTGATGTGGCACACTCTCTCATTCAGTGTTTTCTTTTCTTTATTTTTTCTCCTTTTAACATTTTAGATACAGACAGAACACATCAAATATATGAAGCCAGGCCCGTCGACAGAAATTTGGGGGCCCGGGGCAAGAAGTCTCACATGGGCCCCCCTCTAATATAAGACCCTGGGGCCCGGGACAACAGACCCCTTTGTCCCCCCCTGTCGACTCCCATGTATGAAGCAAGGTGTATGTGAAATTATGTAGTAAAGAAAAAGTGAAATAACTGTTCTAAATATTTTTGGACAAAGCAAAGGGTGGCTACTTTGAGGATTTGAGAATAAAATATATATAAAAAGAGAGTTATTTACCTTTTTGCATTGCTACATAATTCCACATATCTTACTTAATATATATATTTGATGTCTTCTGTATGTATATAAAATGTAAAAAAAATCATTGAATGAGAGGATGAGTCCAAACTTTGGCATTTGCTGATTCAAAATGACTTCCGTGTGGCAGTGGAAACGTCTCTTTCCAAAAACATTATCCAGACGACTGCCTTTGAAACCTTTAATACTCCTGGACAAATGAGGAATTACACCGATTTACAGACAATTTCATCAGAAACGCAAAATTTACCAAGTCTCTCATGTCATTTCAGTGTAATTACTCCTGTCAGCTCACGGCACGGTAAAGAGTCACATTTTTATACGGCGCTTTTCCACTTTCACGACACTCAAAGCGCTTTACGTCAAGAAACCACTCACCCATTCACACACCAGTGTACGCAGACACTGGGGGCGAAGTGGGCTAAGTGTCTTGCCCAAGGACACAACAGCAGCATTCATCTATGGGAGCTGGAATCGCATCGCCAACCTGCTTTTTTAAAATATTTTTCGAAGCACCAACCTTCGGATCAGTGGACGAACACTTTACTAACTGACCTACTGTTTGGAGCCATGTTTTGGAGTCTGTTTATAGACCAATTAACAAATGTTCGATAACTGCATTAGCTGACGATGATTTCAATAACTTAATAGCTGTGAGTGATCGATTAACATTCGTAGATTACGTCACCGTCCCAACGCTGCGTCGTCGTCTGAGCCAAACTGATTCTATTCTCTGGCCTTCGCAGCTTCATAATAGACCAGAAAATGGCAGTGGCATTTACAAAGGTCCACGAGTGACATTCAAGAGAGCTGCCACCTTAACTCTGCACAAGGGGTGACAGGGAGCGCCCGCCTCCCTGCATCGTCACGGCGATAGATATCAGATCAAGCCAGGAGCCGGGCTGAGCGGAGCGTTTATTGTTTACCCAAGATGCATCGGTAAACAAAACCGCTCCCGTCTTCATGTCAGATATTACATTGGCATCTACCCATTCTGTAAAGACGTTATGTGTGTTTTTTCTTTTTTTCTTTTCTTTTTTTTTTTTTTTTTTTTACACATTTTATGACTACAAAACGGCACTTTGTGGACAAGTGTGTGTGGATTCTGCCCGCGGCGATGTCTTTGCTGTTGGAAAACTGAGACACTTACCGTTTCATTCTTATTTAAAAAGGTGGGCTTAAAGTCTGGGCGCCTCCTTTGACTGTAAATAGACATTGGCAGGCTTCGCTTTGAAAATCCTGCGCTTTTTTTTCCTTCTTTTTTTGTCGATTTTTGTACCTGGATGCACAAAAAGGCAATAAAAACGTTTAGGTGTTGAGCTGGTTTCTGAAAACACTTGGAAACGAAGTAATTGACTGGTTGGACTAGCTAGCGGTTTCCAACCTATTCTTTTGTTTGGCCCCAGTGCTCCCTGCAGCTCACAGCAAACAGCTCTTTCAAGTTCAATATCTAATGCACTTTAAACATATGGCTAAGGGCTATATACAAGACGTTTATGTTATTATTAGCATAGGCCTGTTACGAAACCTTTACACAAGCGTCAGAGATTACGCATTGCTGATTTTGTCCTAAGAAAACAAATACAATTTTCATGGTAAGGTCAAATTAAAGCTGCCATCTGCTGCCAAGCCAAGTTACTCTTTCATTTGGTGGTATTCAGAATCCAGTTACTTCCCCAAAATCAAAGGAATACGTTGCAGTACTCGATCACACAGTTTTGGGTTCAAACTGCACCGTATTAATGAGAAAAATATAAAACCCAGCTCTTGCGGTGAGGCATGTGTGATTTTTCTGTCTCTAATTACTGATATAAAACACAGAACAAACGGTGAAACAAACATAAAGCTGTTTTTTAAGACTATGTTGCATCTTTACACTATGATTTAAATGTGGCTCAATGTAAAAGTATTCTAAGTACTCAGAATACAGTACTATACAGATGTGAAACCTAATTACACTAACCTAATTACAGATGGTAGCTTTAAGGGTCAGATTTTGTACAATAATTAAAAATAACTGAAATCAAACCACACCAATATGGCTTAACACAAATACTATAGAAACTTTTTTGGCTACCACTTCATTATAACTACACCCAGAGGAGTCGGCAGGGGGGACAAAGGGGGGCCTAAGTGAGCCTTCTTGCCCCGGGCCCCCAATTTTCTGTCGAGGGCCCTGTCTACCTACTAACTACTATGTAACTAATATTATGAATTAGTCTGTTCATACTTTATTATGGCTGTTAAAAGTATAGTTTTTATGAAGTCTTGCCCCTTTTTGTAAACATTTATGTATTTAGCGCATTTTTTAAGTCGGATGCCCTTCCTAATGCAGTCAGTCAAAGCACAAAAGATGGCAATGTTAGTGAAATGTTTTACCAAGGACAGAAATATGCTTGGGCTGGAATTGAACCAGTCACCTTCTGGTTCTTAGATTTATGCTCAACCCACTACACCGCTTCCATTATATCACTAGAATCAACTTTTTTTTTTTAGATAAAATACATTTAAATTGTGCTTGCTCATATCTTGCAAATTACAAAATTATCTAATGTTCCAAGGAAAGAAATATCCTTGTGCGGTAATTGAACCAGCCACCTTCTGGTTTATCGACTAATGCTTAACCCACTACACCACTTCCATTATATCAGTCAAATCAGTTAAATCAACTTATTTTTTAGATAAAATACATTTAAATTGTGCTTGCTCATGTCTTGCAAATTACAAAATGATCTAATGTTCCAAGGAAAGAAATATCCTTATGCGCTAATTAAACCAGCCACCTTCTGGTTTATCGACTAATGCTTAACCCACTACACCACTTCCATTTAAATTAAAATATATTCCAGTTAAAATTCTGCTTGGACATGTCCTGCAAACTGGCGAGAAAGAATTTCCGTATAAATAGCAGCTGAAGTCCTGACTCATGCTCATTATGTTCTTAAATATTCTGCTAATCTTTGTTATGAGTTTTTGAAAACAGACTGAGTGATTTAGCCTCGCCGCTCGTTCTGAATGCCGTGCAACTTTTTATCAGTTTTTAATTATTCTCCATAAGTCTGGTCTTATTGTGGTCCACTTTCTCCTCTGCTCCGTGCTCCGGGGATCCGCGGCCGCCATTTTAATAACGCGCACATAAATAATAGATATATTTTAAATGCAAATTGTAATGGGGACTTTGGGGTTGAGTCCATCACGCTGTGTTTGTGTTTTGACCCTGGCTCAGGTTAACAAATTATAGAGAGTGTGCTGTTTCTCATTAGGAGCTGCATGGATCACCGGCCCAACAACCGCTGTACCGCTCTGCCTTTATACACGGCTCCAACAGACCTCCCCTATGGATTTCAGTTAGACTCTTAAAGGTGTATTATGTAACTTTTCTAGTGAAGGGCACGGCATCTGTTTTGTCTGGATGTTCCACGGTGTGACGCTGAATATACAGTGCGTCTCTCGCGTTTATTTACCGCGTGCGCTCTCACTGTAAGCAGGGTTACCTCTGCGTAGATCTGGCTTGTAATGTTATTTATTTATCTTTATTTATACAGGGAGAGCCCAATGAGAGAACTCAGACTCAGAAGAATACGAAAAGGGGAAACAAACAAAGTACATATGTCCATTTAAAACATTAAATGTCCCATATTACGCTATTTTCTGATCTATGTTTTAATGTTGTTTCCTCGTCACAAACGGACCTGGAGTTGTGTTTTGTTTTGTTTCATTCACACAAGTTTAACACGCAAACCCTGCATATTTAGACTGAGTTCTTCTCTCAAACTGAAAACACTCCGTTCCACCTTGTGATGTCACGCGGTGATACAGGAAGTGCTCCACTGTGTTTTTTAACTCCACACATCGTCACTAGAACCATTTGGTTAATTTCAGCCCTTTGTTCAGTAGAGTTGCCACAGCTTCATGACATCACAAGGTGGAACAGAGCATTTTGAGCTTTGGAGATGTAGACAGACTAATAATAAACGGTTACTCAGACGTGTGTGAACGAAACAAAACACAACTCCAGATATGCTTTTGTTGAGGTCACAGCGTCCTAACACGGCTTAAAGTTCACAAGAGTCAATTTTGTGTAATACAGGACCTTTAAAAACAGGTGCAGGTGTGATTATAAATGTTTATCACCACATTGTTAAATTTCATTTGTGGCACCAATTTTGCTTGTCCTTGAAATATATTCCATTTTTGGGAAGCAAAACAGCCAAAAACACTTTTTTTTTTTCCCATCTCAGCGCTGGTGCAGCCAATCATGTGATTTTGTGTTAAATGTTCCCGACCAATTAGACCTGATGTCGTCACATTCCAGCCTCCAAGAATATGCAGAGTTTACAAGTCTAATGCCATATTGTGGAAGATCCTAGACAGTGAAATAGCATCTCCATGGAAACAAAGCAGGTGGCCAGCCCTCCACCAGAAACATGACGCAGTGCAGCTTTAAATACAGGTGTTTTTATTGCTCAAAAATACCTTGAAAAACACGCATTCTTTTTGCTCTGAGACACGTCGCCTCGCCACAGATCTGACCCGTAACAAGGCCTCGTGGCGCTGCGGACTTTTGCAGTTTATCCATTCGACACATCTCTCTACATTCAAATGGTGTTCTGTAATAACTTTGTTGAACGATCCTGTTTAAACGGAAGCCCCCGTGTCTCTGCCGCTCTGCCGCACCACCGCAGCACAGTCACAAACTATTGAAACTATAAATCCCAAATGCGTATCTTACAGAGAACATTTATGGCATCTTTAGCTACAAATTCCTAAAATACATTTGTGCAAAAGACAGTATTACGACTCCACCCCCTTATCCCAGAGAAAAGCTGTCTGCACACTCACTTTTGTATTTCCACAGACAGGTTTATGTGTGTTATATCTGATTATGTTTCCATTATGCCACGTAAAACGACGGCGTCTACTTTGTAATCCTTCTTAACGGCAGTCTCTCCTGATGCATCGCAGTAACGCGCTGAAATAGGGTCGTCAGAAGTATCGAAAATCGGATACAAATCGATACTAGAACTAGTATGGGGTTGACAGTGGCTTAGTATCGAGTCTATTCTGAAATCGAGTTTGAAATTGGGAGGAGACCCCAGGACACAACGGAGGGACGATGTCTCTCGGCCGGCCTGGGAACGCCTTGGGGTCCCAGTGGAGGAGCTGGAGGAAGTGTCTGGGGTGAGGGAAGTCTGGGAGTCCCCGCTTAGACTGCTGCCCCCGCGACCCGGCCCCGGATATGCGGAAGAAAATGGATGGAGGGAGGTTGTTTTAGATCAAATACAATAAAATACAATATGAAGTAATGATCCATGTGTGTCAAAAAGGTATAAAGCGTCTTCTTTAAGAGCTTGATTTTTAAAAAGTCGTGCAGTAATCGTAACTAGATCATGGTATGAATGGAAATTATAACCTTGTTGGAATTTTTTTTTTTAAACCCTCAAATTTTACAGATAGCTTAAAAAATAAAGTATTGTACCAAAAGTGAATGGACCTTAACCTTGTCTGGACCATTCGTTTTGAAATTTTAAAACTAATTTTTGCAGCTTTTTGTCACTGTTCCTAGACGTTACACCCGCTATTCAAATTTTGTAAATACTGTATTTTCCGGAGTATAAGAAAAAAAAAAAGCATAATAATGAAGAAAAAAAGTTGCACTGGACTATAAGTCGCATTTTTGGGGGAAATTTATTTTACAAAATCCGAGACCAAGAACCGACATTTTATCTTTAAAGGCAAGTTATAATAATAATAATAAAATAGAGAACAACAGGCTACGCTAACGTAACTATAATAATAATAATAAAATAGAGAACAACAGGCTGACGCTAACGTAACACATTTATATTTATTCAGCTACATGAAGCATAGACAACGAACTGAACACGTGTCTGGTGTGTTAACGTAAGATATTAACAGTTAATCAGACTAAAGCATAAAAAACAAGCTAACAAGTTTACCAAACTCTCGATCTCACTCCAAATCACTAATTCCATTGAATTCTTCATCCTCGGTGTCGCTTCTGAGCAACTCTGCCAACTCCGGAGGTGGATGAAGCGCTGCGCCGCGTAGTAGATACTGGTACAAGCCTAGAGCGCCCTCGCATGGTCATCAGTGTGACAGTAACGGGAGGGGGGTCTAGGGGCCCAGAATTGGACCTTTATCCTATTAATTTATATTAGAGGGGGGCTCATGTGAGGCTTCTTTCCCCGGGTCCCCAGATTTCTGTCTTCGGGCCTGTATATGACCATATATGGCCTACAAAATCCCCCCAGTTTTTATTCCATCTTAATTCGCCCGTAATAACAACAACAACAACACACAGACAATATATTGCAGGCGTTATCAGATTAGATACTTGGGGGAAATAATGTTTGAAGAGGAGGCTAATATCCCTACTCAAATTAGCTTGCAAATTAGAATTGGAATAAATTGTCTGTTCAACATAATATTTTCCTGAGTCTTGAGGAAAAGCATTTCACAAGTAATTGAAAGCAATGAGATTATGATTAGTAAATGTGATTAATATGATGGATGGCACGACGCCACGGAGTGTGTGGGACACCTGCAGTGGATCAATACTACATACAAGTTTGCACACAACACAGTGAGGAAAAATACAAATAAATACACAAACGCTGAATATTTTAGATCCATATATGGTGATGCAAGACCAGTACTGATATCGTAATTCCTATTGATTTAAAAACTCTGCACATGTTTTAAGAATGGCTTTTTTTTTTTTTAAGTTGCACTATGTAACATTTCTGGTGGATGGTCTGCCATGTTTTTGTCTCCATGGAGATGTTACTGCTTTGCCTGTAATGTTACTTCAGTGACCCCAATGACGGTAAGAAAGAAACATCAAGGTATTTTAAGCAATAAAAACAGCAGTAATTGAATAAATGCAGGATGTATGTTAAAATGTTCGTATTAATCCCGCGCTACATGATCCTGGTCTTTTTAGTTCACTATTTTGTCTGTAAATCAAGATATGAACATTAATAACAGACAAATCAGGCGTCTTCTTTCCCCGAGGTCGCTGTATCCGTAAACGAAGATATGAACATTAATAACAGACAAATCAGGCGTCTTCTTTCCCCGAGGTCGCTCCCGCTAGCGTTAGCAACAGGTCTGCTAAGCGCCCGCACCGCTGGTTTAGTAGGGAGCGGGCGCTTAGCAAGGGAAAGGGGCGTTACCTTCAACAGCCTCGCTCCAGATTGGCTCTTTGGTTGCTATGATACTCGCACTCGGAATTCCTGGAGTCGAACGCTGTGAGTGACGTATAAATAGACAGTATAATTACACATGAGATATACATAGAATTAAAAAAAAAGTGGTAATTTGGTAATTAGATGAATTTAATTAACAAAAAAAAAAAAGAATATATATATAATTAATGTTTTGGTTCAGTTCCAGGTTTAGTCCCAGTTTCGTCACAGCTTCACATCATGTATCCCTCCACCTCTTCTCCACAGCAGCCTCGTCACAACTTCACCTTCTTCAACATCATGTGTCCCTCCACCTCTTTTCCACATTAGTCTCGTCACAGCTTCACCTTCTTCAACATCGTGTGTCCCTGCACCTCTTTTCCACATTAGCCTCATCACAGCTTCACATCATGTATCCCTCCACCTCTTCTCCACAGCAGCCTCGACATGTCTTCACCTTCTTCAACATCATGTGTCCCTCCACCTCTTCCCCACATTAGCCTCGTCACAACTTCACCTTCTTCAACATCATGTATCCCTCCACCTCTTCTCCACAATGGGCCTGTATAGTCTCATAAAACACCTGTAAAAGTGTTTAATCAGAGCAGTATGTAAAGAAGCTCCACTCAGCACCAGCCAATTACAAACTCATTTACTCCCCTTAATAAAGTAGTTACACTGACAATGATGGATAATGCACCACTCGGGTTACTTCAAGTCAGCCCCACAACTTTAGAGAAGAAAAGCCCATTTTCGAACATTATTGGAGTCAATGGAACACAGCGAAGGGAACAAACTCTGAAACTAAACAACAACTTTACCAATACATTAAAGGTGCACTGCGTAACTTTTCTGTAAGAGACAACAAATTGCTCGTGTCCATGGAGATCTAATTGCGTTGCCTGGAATGTTCTACAGTATAGCATTAAACCACAGACTGTACAAAGAAGTGGACTAAGTGAGTTTGACGTCACCCACAGCGTTCGGCTCCAGTCAAATGAAGCTGATCGACGCTAGCGGTTTTAGGGGCCACTTTGGAGCAGAGTCCATATTTGGAATTCCGTCCGCAAGTATCATAGCAACCAAAGAGCCAATCTGGAGCGAAGCTGTTGAATGTAAGGTTGAAGTTGTTGAAGGTAGCTGGGAGGAGTCGCTTACAAACGCTCTCAATCAAACCTGTTGCTAACGTTAGCGGGAGTGACCTCGGGGAAAGAAGGCGCCTGATTTGTCTGTTATTAATGTTCATATCTTCGTTTACGGATACAATAGCGAAATAAAAACACCAGGATCACGTAGAGCGGGTTAATACGAAGATTTTAAGACCAAAATGACGAGTCTGACAGCAGCAGTTACAGAAAAAGGGGCCACAGTTTTTTAATGTAAAGTGAACTGGAGGCAGAGTCGATGGAGCCGGAAGCGCGTTAGCTATGTCCATTTGTACATACAGTACAATCACAAACTGTATAAAGCATTTTTTTTAATTAGTGACTTTGAAAACCAGCTTTATTTATCTCATAGTTACTCAAATCTGAGTGTTCAGTGTCATTTACAGCATGATTCAAATCCGTGTTTCAGTTTGTCGTCCCAGTCCTCCCTGTTATCTCGTTCATGAGACTGAAACTGATTGTAGTTTCTCTTTTATATCACTTTCCAAACACCAAACCGGCTCTGGACCGACTTTTTAAATCCATTCACTGAAACGAGGCAGAGTGCGGTGTTTGTGTTGGGAAGTGTCCAGCTGCCGGCTCCATCAGGATCGGGATGATTTGGAGAGACGGCTGCGTAATTGTGCCACGTTCTGAGTGTCTCCGATGACGTCTTTTATCCCGAGTACAGCAGAAAAACACTTTGTCAAGGTCAAACCGCTTCCATTCAAATGCATTAGGAGGAGTCTGCCTGCTGCTGTGGACTTTTGTGTACACGTATCTTACACTGTAGCGATGGGTGAAATAAAAAGAACAACATTTATATGCATGGGTTTCAGACGTAAGAATAGAAGAAGAATTCAAATCTAAATATTGTGTCTTTCGAATGGGGAACGGTCCTCACAAAATCCTTCAAATCTAGAAGGATCATTTTTCTGAACATATGAAATAAAATACAACTTCCTGTACTATGTCTTTTAGATGCATCCATAGCAACAGTACAAACATGAAGTAACGTTAGTCTAACCTTTGCTCAAAGAGTGGCACCAGGACAAGATACAAGTCAGATCTGTGGAGAGGCGACCCTGCTACAAATGCATGTTTTTTGTTTGTTTGTTATTTTTTGTGTGTGTGTGGTTTTTTTTTGGGCAGCAGTTAAAACAACTGTAGTTGATTAGAGAGAGACAGAGAGAGACGGAGGAAGAGAGAGACAGAGGGAGAGAGACAGAGAGGGAGATAGAGATACAGAGATAGACATAGGGGGAGAGAGAGAGACACACACACAGAGGAAGAGAGAGAGGGAGAGAGACAAAGAGGGAGAGAAACAAAGAGAGAGAGAGAGAGAGAGACACACAGACAGAGGGGGAGCTAGAGAGAGAGAGACAGAGGGGGAGCGAGGGAGAGAGGGAGAGAGACACACACACAGAAAGAGACAGAGAGAGACACACAGAGAGACAGAGAGGGAGAGAGAGACAGAGGGACAGAGACAGAGAGGAAGAGAGAGAGAGCGACAAAGAGAAACAGCGGGAGTGAGAAATAGAGAGAGAGGGATACAGAGAGAGGGACACAGCGAGAAAGAGACAGAGAGAGAGAGACACAGAGAGCAAGATAGAGAGAGACAGAGACAGAAATAGAGAGATAGAGGGAGAGGGACTGAGAGGAAGAGAGAGACGGAGAGAGAGAGAGACAGAGGGAGAGAGACATAGGCAGGCAGACAGAGAGAGACACAGAAAGAGACAGAGAGACACAGAGAGACACAGACAGAGAGAGAGACACAGAGAGAGAGAAAGAGACGGAGAGAGAGAAAGATGACAGAGAGAGACACAGAGATAGAAAGTGATAGAAACAGAGAGAGAGTGCGAGAGAGACAGAGAGAGAGACAGATAGATGTGCTTTAGTTTCATAGTCCAAGTTCACATTCAGTCGAGCGGCTCCATGCTACAGGTAAAACTGCTCGTGCCTCACATGTGCTGATAGGGGCCATTTCCAGAACACTGCAGTAATTGGAAATGCAAATAATCCATGTTCAATTAAACAGGCTCCTCGCAGGTGTGTTCAGTCTGTGCCCTCTCCTCCACAGAGCTCGTCCTTCTCCTGGAACAAAACACCAAAACACTTTAGAGATGAAAACTCTGCTTTGGGCGTAACTGACAAGATCGTGATATTTTTACTATCTCTCTCTATCTTCTAAATTTTAAATAGACTTCCCTACAAAACATGTCTCTCCTGACATCATGTAAACATTAGCCGTGCTGCTAATTTTTCTTTCCAAAATCCTTCACTCTCCACTATTGCCAGCAGAGGGCAGCAAACACCTAATCCAAGCGTTAATGTTATTGTTATTGTTTTGCTTGGAATGTTACACAGTATGGCATTTAACTTATCTATCCTTATCTATACCTATTATCTTATCTATACTATTAGGCCAAATTACAAGTCAAATCTGCGGGAAGGCGAGTAAAAATGCATGTTTTTGCAAGACCTTCCGTCCGAAATGTTACATAGTGCAACTTTAAAGGCCCTGTGTTATGCAAAATTGACTCTTATGAACTTTTAGCCATGTTGTAATGTTGTTACCTCCTCCAAAACACACCTGGAGTTGTTTGTTTCATTCACACATGTTTGAATAACCCTTTATTATTAGTCTGTCTACATCTCCAAAGCTCAAAATGCTCTGTTCCACCTTGTGATGTCATGGAGGAGAGACAGAGAGAGAGAGAGAGAGAGAGAGAGAGACAGAGAGAGAGAGAGAGAGACAGAGAGAAAGAGACATGGAGAGACACAAAGAGAGAAAGATAGAGACAAAGAGAGACATCGAGAAAGAAAGCTAGAGAGAGAGACAAAGATAGACACAGAAAGAGAAAGATAGAGAGAGAGAGACACACAGAGAGAAAGCTAGAGAGAGAGACAAAGATAGACACAGAAAGAGAACGATAGAGAGGAGAGACACACAGAGAGAAAGCTAGAGAGAGAGCTAGAGAGAGAGACACAGAGAGAGAGTGAGGGAGAGAGAGAGGGAGAGAGACACACATACAGAGAGAGAGGAAGAGACAGAGAGAGATACAGAGAGAGAGAAACAGAAAGAAAGAGAAAGAAAAAGTAACCGAAAGAGTAACCCTTTATTATTAGTCTGTCTACATTTCCAAAGCTCAAAATGCTCTGTTCCACCTTGTGATGTCATGAAGCGGTAGTTTTCAAGTTAACAGCTACTTTTACCTTTGGCAGAGATCGGCAATCCTGTATCACCACATGACATCACAAAGTGGAACAGAGTGTATTCAGTTTGAGAGAAGAACTCACCTTAAATACGCAGGGTTTGTGTGTTAAACAGACCCTTTAAAGTGAAACCCCAGCTCCGGCTTTATAGAGTTTTTTTTTGTATATTATTATAAGTTTGACGTCTTTCTCCAGACCAGGTGGTAGTCGACAGGATTAGGAAGTAGATTAGGAGCTGAATATAGAGCAAAGAGACTATTTGACATGATCCTGTCCATTTTATTAGCTCCGCCTTGGCTCTGCGATTATTAAGCCCATCGTGTTGTGATTGGGACGGCTTCACCTCGCAGACGAGCACCTCGGTAATATCTTTAGCTGCAAAGGGCACTCCGAGTCTGACACAATCAAGAGCCAGCACTATATTGTTCACTCAACAGGCAAATCTTATTATATTTCAACAAGCGGGCAATGTCAGAAAGCTCTCCAAACACAAGAATTCTCCTGACTTTTACCAAGGGCACGGGGGATTTTGAATATATTGTGTTGTGTAGACTTGCGCACATAAAACCTGCCAGTGCGCCTCCAGAATGTGTCTTGAAGGGCAGGGCGGGCTGTGTAGCAAATAAATCAAAACGCAATCCCATTTGGAATATCGTGAATTATTGGCTTTTCAGGAACTTAATGAAAAAAAACAAAAAAAACAAAAAAATCAAAGCTCTTCTGGGTGTTCTGTCTGCGAGTTGCCTTTAAAGCAGACGTACTGTGATTGTGTCTGTTACATATAGTTATAATCTGCGACACCCGTGGATCGTTGTGTTATAATTTGCACATTTGAAATCGCAATATTCATCTAAAACGACTTCATAAAAGAAACAAATCCGCTGACTTTCGCCCAATGGGAGCCGATGTCGCCGTAAACATCACAACAAAGAGCCGCGTAGCTGTCGGCTCATCGCACTAGCGAGCGGCGGATTTTTGTTCATTTGTACCGAAATGATGACGTGACGCTGCCGAATCCTACGAGTATCATCAATTAAGAAAATAAAATTGAAGAACGAAGTGCGTACGTCACAGTGGGCGCATGGCGGAGGAAACGGGGGTTGATCGGCAAAATGGCGTCTTGAAAATAAACGATTAAAGGTAACTTAAACATGCACGAATCACTCCAAAAACAACTTTGAGAGGGTAAACGAGAAGGAAACAGCTGTAACATGGTTAAAAGCTCTGAAAAGTCCATTTTGCGGAATAACCCTAACCCTTCTTTAAAGCAGCGCTGTGTAACTTTTCTGGTGGAGGATCTGACACTAGCTTGTCCCCATGGAGATGTTATTGCTCCTATCCATCTTGCATTTATCCAATTACAGTTGTTTTTATTGCGTAAAATACATTAAAAACATTCATTATTAGTCTGACTGTGGAACAATTCAAGCAAAGCAATAACATCTCCATGGAGACAACTATAGGTAGCAGACCTTGCACCAGAAAAATTACATGGTGCATCTTTAAATGAATACATATGTTATAATGTTTTGTATCGCAATTTTTACATTTTTAACAACCAACCTGCCCGGGGGTCTGCAGATGGACGTCAGCCCAAGACAAGATAAACTGGCATATTTTTTATTTACGTGTCTAAATGTTCATTAATATGCGCTGTTCCTCGTTTTCATAAATAATAAAATAAAAATAAAACAAATCATAAATAGGGATAGTAAAAGCCAAAAGTTTAATCTGTCAACTGGACAAAAAGTTGTAGGAGTGAAGACGTTTGGCTGCTCATCCAAGACGTTTCTTCAGTTCTGGTCAGGTTACTGCTGGACACTGATTTAGATCTATGCTTTTTCTGTCTCCATTCTCACTCCATAAGAGAATGTACCACCAGCATCGAGAGAGCTCCTCTGGACCCCAGTCCGCCGTACATCTCCATCTCAAAGCCACTAACCACTGCTTTGAAGACAGTGAGGTACAGATCTTAGCCAGAGAAAAGAAATGGTTTGAGAGGAAAGTTAAAGAAGACAGTGAGGTACAGATCTTAGCCAGAGAGAAGAAATGGTTTGAGAGGGGAGGTAAATAAGCAATTTTTGTTAGGAAAGACAATCCTTCCTTGAACAGGAATGAGGGCCTTAGACATCATCTTTCTCCCATCTATAACTCCATCCTCAGACCCAAAGCAAACAAAGGAAACAAAGAGAACAACAGGGCTAGCCAGGATGCTAGTAAGTGTGAAAAACACCCATTAGGAAGTGTATGAATATGTTAAGTATGACTCAGGCACAGTGCACACTTATTGTAGCTCAGTAGACCGAGCCTACAAACACAAACCGTAAACAACAGGTGTTTTTGAGTTTCAGTGTAGTTAGCTCCTCCCTTCAGATAGATATAAGGCAGTGTCCAGCAGTAATCTGACCAGAACTTGGATGAGCAGCAAAACGTCTTGACTCCTACAACTTTTTGTCCAGTTGACAGATTTAACTTTTGGCTTTTACTACGGATCAGACCTGGACGACTGAGGGACAGGCTTTTTATATTGCATTATTCATTTACTCCCCGACTTGGTAAACCACAGCTGTAGCCACACCTGTCCTGAGGCTAACTGACCAAAGCACGACTGCTGATCATGTGGTTTCAAGATATATCAAGTCTTTTTCTTAGTATCAGAATTGAGTTTACGTTACTTTACATGTTTTATTTGGATCAATGAAACAAGACACCTCAGAAAAACACCACCCAGACACCA
>KN483285.1:17661-29556 GCA_000787095.1 Periophthalmodon schlosseri | reverse complement strand
AATGAAAACCTGCTTGCTGGGCAGGGTTGCCAGGCTACAGTGACCCAACTTTGAATATGAAGATTTGTCACTGGAATTCAGGCCTTTCAATAGGATTATTCTAAAATCAATATGTTTCACTTGGAAAATTTCTCTTGCCAAATCCGTGGACAATATTTTTCACCAGCAGCAGCTCCTAAAAATCCGCCCAGTTCCACAGAAAAACTGCCGCTTTGAAGGGCAGGGACCAACAACAAAGAATCTAAAGTTTTGAAAAGAAAGTCTATGGATCCGTTTCTGTCATCAAGTTGTTTTTACAGTTACAGTTGTAGTTGTAGTTTAAATACAAAACACAATATCTCTTATTTGAGTTTAAGTGTTTGAGCATATCTGGTCTTTAACGATCTATGCAAACAAATATTCCATATTCTCTAATAATAAAAGCATTACCAAAGTGCACACTGAGCTGAGCATGACAACAAACATACCAGCGCTGGAGTGGTATAATTGTGTCTTATGGGAGCAGTGTGTGGTAAATGATCAGCTCTACTGTCACTTATATGAATGTTGATAAGCACAAGGGACATTCATATGACAGATGCACAGTCCTGGAACACAGACAGAAACCACTACGTTTGAGGTTATCATGTGACACTGTAGAAATCAACAAACATTAGCATCTGTGGTCAAAGCTGAAAATCAGATACTAATCAATACCAAAACTAGTATGCTCATTTGAGCAAGTATTGATACAGTATTGACTGTTCTGTGACTGTTCTGACTGTTCTGTGAACTGTTCTGTGTTCTGTTCACAGAACAGAAATGAACCTTTCCTGAATAGCTTGACAAGACCTTGAGCTTCATCAGAACAAGTATAAGACACATAGACTAGTAAACGCCCAAGGACCACTATGAAACCTACCTGGACGACTGAGGTGTTAAAAAGATGGTAACATAAAAGAAGGTACTATTATTAAATAAAGAATGTCTTTATTATCATGGTATTGGAAACGGTATTGAGTATCTAGTCTATTCCTTTAAATCAAAATTGAGTTTGAAATTTTAGTATTATGGATACGAATCTATGGATTTACAGTGTTTATTTATTTATTTTGAGCAAGATTGATAAACAAGTTTAAATCAAATGTATATATTCATAATATGGCCTCGCGGAGCCCGCAAGGGCATCAAACGGCCCTTGCAGGCTGCACTTCGCACTCAGCAGACCCAGCACTCCCTATGGGTGGCGCTGACGCACAACTTGTCTCTGTTTTATTGGGGCTTTGGGCTGTACTTGTCAATAAACAAAGTCAACACACATTGGAAGGGCTGATGTACTAACATGGAATAACATGGGTGTTTTCAGACATTGCCATGGCAACACTGTGCAAAATACAACTTTGGCCCCCAGACTTTTTTGACAGGGACGACCTGAAGAGTCAGTGTGTCAAATTTCGCGTTCTTCAATGAAGCTAATAAGTGGTTTTAGGAAAAGTTGGAAATTTTCCCTTTAGGATAACAGGCATTTTTGTGCATTGTCACGGCAACACCATTGAAAATACAACATGTGCCCCATTGACTGTTTTGATTGGGATGACCAAATGTAGTTTTCCGAAAAGAAATTTCACACAAAATTCCATTTTTGGCCCTCCATACAAAATTATTTTTATTACAAATTTGAGCCCAATCCGACTTTGTATGTGTCAAAAATTCTGAAGGAAATTTGCAACTTCACCCTGTAAGGCCTAATAATAAAAAATATATATATATTTTTAGCAAAAACAATATATCCGTTATCATTGCAATGACATATTATATGTTTTTTGAAATCTCTCGACATTCCTCACGACACCATGGGGTCAATAGGTAATGATTTTAGCAGTTCTAAATATGGTCCATGCCTGTGATATGGGTTCTTGGATAGGGCTCGATGCCAGGAGTGTGTCTGGGGGACATGAGCACTTCGCTCTACCTTTGTCAACATTGAGTCAATGGGCTTCGCGCTCAACTTAGTCAAGACACTTGACAATGATGAGTGCACTCATCGTTGGGAAAGCAATACGCTCTATGCCCTGTAGGGGCTCGGGCCTAATGATCTGATGAAGGCTTTTTGCTGAAACACAATCTTAAAATAATAATAAAAAAAAAAGTTTTGGACATTGGCCATCTGTGATCATGCCCTTTTTAAACTTTAAACTTTTCAAACTTGTAAAACTGTAATCATTAGAATTCTTTGTTACTGATTTGTGTGAAACTAAAACTGTTAAACACATCCGGACATTAGCGTGACATTTGTTTTTTGTTGTTTTTTTCTAAAGAGACAATTAGATAGCAGTTATGAGTCAAATGCGTAAATTTGCTTTTCCATCTAGTATAAACACAAGACTTTCAGTAAGCAGCTTGTGAATAGTCCTTCAAGCTTTCACATAGAACAACTTATAAAAAAAAGAAAATTGAGTCAAAAGTAAAAGTTCTGACAATTTATCAAAATTCTTTCAAATGAAATCCATTTGGCTGCTCACGTCTGTGGTTGTGTCCTTGGAGAGCTGTGCAGACCTGAAATCTCAAGCTTTCATCAGGTTTTATAGCCTCAAGCTACAGCAAATCTAAAGCACAGTACCTTCTATCCACTCTTTGTGTTTAGATAAAGGCATCTTACACTGTTACAACAATCAATCGTTTATGTATGGTAGGCCTACAGTTGGGCCTTTTACAATTAGCTCTATATTAGGGTTGGTGCTAATGATTATTTTGTAGTTGACTAGTCAGTAATAATTTTTTTCAGATGAATGGCCTAGTCAAACAGTGATTTCTAATGTACATTTAGATGTTTTTAATACATTTTAAACTATACCGTAAAGGTTGAAATATGGTGACTGAAAGCATTTACATATGGAATATTTGCAAATTGTACTGTTATGTCTTTTGGCATGTGTTCAGTGTCTGTATAGTCCAGATACTGATTACATATATCACAATCCAATTTTATTTATTCAACAGTCTCTTGAGTTATAGTTGGGCTCTAGCATCTGTGAGGTTTGTCTGTTTTATTGGATAGTGCAATCAGCCAATGTTTTCCTGGAGAATTTAGACTTAAAGCAACACTATGTAACTTTTCAGCCAAAAATAGCCTTTTTTGGGGGGAAGGGGGAGTTTATCTGGCTTGGACGAGGGCCCCCTAACGCTTAAATCCATGGAAGTGTTGTTCTTGTGGTTATAATCTTCCACAGTATGGCATAAAACATATATTGCAGTGGGGAATGTAATTAAGTATGGTTTTAATTATCTAGTTTAGCATAAAATTAGACCTTTAAGAGTAAATGTGATGCATATCCTGGGAAAAACGTGATCAATTTTGGTCATGTCTGCAATGCTGATACCATTCCTGTAGTATTCTTTGCTGTCATGGCCAATCACATCAGTCTCAGTTGGTGTGATTTATTGATCAAAAGCCACAACACCAAAGACTGACAAAGTATGACACGTTTGGTCATCAGGGAGTACTACAGCGCCCCCATTAGGCCATCATCTGACATCCTTTATGTGTCGAGAAGAGAGGAGCGGAGGGAGGGATGACGGAGAAAAAAACAACTTCAAAAAGTCAGTGAAGCAAAGAAAGAGAGTGGGAAAGAAAAGTGAAGAGGAGGAAAGCAGCGGTGACAGAACGGAGCTGACAGACATACAAACACCACCTCGGAGGACTGCAGGTACGACCACAGCTAAGGAGAGGATCTGAGACGACAAGCACACACAAGTTCTGCTGTTCTGCTGTAACTGGATCAAAGTTTGAATCAAAGTTTGGATCTAAGTGAGTGGGGTATTATAAATTTTGCTGTTCCAAGTGCTTTTTTTTGGTAACTTTAATGCAAACTAGGTATATTTGCAGCTTTATGGTCAAAAATGTATAAAAATGTGTGCTGGCCCTAGTGGCTAATGCAATTTTAAGTGCTTGGTGACATCACAAGAGACTGCCCTGATTGCAGCCAGGTGTTTCTGATTGCAAACACCTGGGTGCAGGGGCGGAGTTTGAAATTACACTGCTCCTCATATGTGCTGAGCCCGCCCCTCCTCCCCCCACAATCTTTTCTTTAGTCCTCCAGGTACTGCCCAGTTTAGCGGCTCTATTTGAAATGTGGTTGTGGGCGGAGTTTAGGTGTTTAGTCCAATTCTGATTTTAGATTCTCACTGAAAGAACCAGAACTATGAATAAACACATGGAAATGGTACAACAGCTGTTGAGGCCTTTGCAGTGACAGGTAATACCCCATGTAACCTCTTCATTCATAAAATTTCCAAATCTGCTGCTTTGTTTTGTTTTGCTTTGCTTTGTTTAGCCTTTTGCCTTTGCTTTGCTTTTGCTTCTTTTGTTTTGCTCAATTTATTTACGATTTCATTTGGTCCATGGTGGGATTTCCTGCTTTTATTGGCGCTGTTCTGGACTGAGCTCAGATTAGTGCATCTGAGCTCTGTGCATCAAGCTGTATTTTGCCCTGTACCTGGTCTGACAGGCGGTAGGCTTGGGCTGGGTAACCTTTTAATGAACTGAATGATGTTTTCATTAATATCTAAAATAAAAATAAATAAAAATGTATAATAAAAATGTATATTAAGTGGAACCTAGATCTTATTTTGATAAGCTTACCTGTGCGCCTTATATTTAGGTTCTAGATTTTAGTACTAGATTTGGAGTGGTGTTGTTGCAACACTTATTTTCTGTTAATAAGCCAAATTGTTAACCTCTGGATTGCCACAGAAAGTAATAAACAAAAATGCACTCCCGGCACTTCTTGACCCTGACAAGGCACACGTGAAGTGAAAACCATTTCAGGTGACACATCTTCATTATGAAGTTCATTGAGAGAAGGCCAAGGGTTTGCAGCACTGTTAACAAAGCAAAGGGTGGCTACTTTGAGAAAAAAAAAAACTATAAATACAAATATTTTGTAACAATTTTTTCTTTACTACATAATTCCATACATCTTGCATTATATATTTGATGTCTTCTGTCTGTATAAAAAATTTAGCAATTTGTAAACCGAGAAAAAAAAAAATGAGAAGGTTTGTCTAAGCTTTTGACTGGTAGTGTATGTCTGAGGCCGCATAGAAAGAAGCACAACTGAAGTGAAGTGAACACGTTTCACCGCTCATCCAAGCGGCTTCTTCAGTTCTGGTCAGATTGCTGATGGACACTGCTTTATATTTATCTGAAGGGAGGAGCTAACTACACTGAAACTAACACACTGATTTGTTTACAGTTTCTGTTTGTTAGCTCTATTGAACTACACTAAGTGTGAACTGTGCCTGAGTCATATTTAGGATAGTTGTTCAGGCTCCTAATGTGTGCCTCACACCTACTAGCATACTGGCTATTGCTATTGTTTTCTTTGCTTTGATTTAGGTCTGAGGATGGAGTTATAAATAGGAGATAAATGATGTCTAAGCCCTCCATTCCTGTTCAAAGATGGGTTGTCTTTCCTAAGAAAAATTATCTCTTTAACTCCCCTCTCAAACATTTCTTTTCTTTGACTAAGATCTGTACCTCACTATCTTCAAATAAATGGCTTAGAGATGGAGATTTACAGCAGACTGGGGTCCCAAACTGCTCTTGCGACAGTGTTGGTACATTCTCCTATGGAGTGGCCGATTTATTTCTCCAGTATAACGCTCGCTGCAGTTTTCATTACACACAGACCACATTGCTTTGTTTGTGGCTCAGGGTTTTGTCCTTTGGCTGAACCAGTTTTTTTGTGTCTGTTTTAGCTCTCGCAGATCTATTGAAGGCCCATTTTGGATATCCACAAGCAGAGAGGGCTTTTTGTACGTGTTGTTCTTTTTTGACCTGTCCCGCTGTGTTTGTAGGAACCACTTGAGCCCTGTGTTCTAATGTTCGAATAACGACACAAACAAGACTTTGTGCTGCAGTGGATGGTGTGAATCAAACAGCAGGTATTGGTCAGTGTGTGTGGGCTTCCTGAAGACTTCTACCTGGAGTCGTCAGTCCTCTCCTCCTCAGTCATCTACCATTAATATGTGCAGTAAAGGGTTCCAGATTTTGAATTTTGATTTTAGTCCAGTTGTCATCCATGTTGCGATACCAATGTGTGGGTGGAGTGCCTGGAAAAGAAGCCAATGCATTCTGTTCAAATTGTTCCATTGTTCCAAGTTAGAATAATAGGAGAGACCAGTGAGCCCATGGCGCAGCCGTGGATTTGCCTTTAGAAGTTTCCTCAGAACTGAAAATATGTGGTATTGAAACAAATTTCTAGCAGTTGGAAGATTTGGTCAATACCACTTATTTTCAGTTCAGAGGAAACTTCTACAGGCACACTGAGATATATTTGCTACACATTTGGTCATACTAGTCCTAAAACAATAAAACCAGTATAAAATGAAATAAACCAAAACCGTAAAACCATGAAACAGCAATAAATAAGTAAAATCAATTTAAATGAATAGGACACAGAGGACCACACAACAACGACAATAAAAGTGGGTCTTAAAACAAATCAAAATACAACTCTGAATGAATTATAAGAGAACAGTTTTTAAATGGTTAAAAGCTCATGAAAGTCTATGTTTCATATTTCCCTTTTACACAGTGAGATTGGCCTGTAGTGTTCACAAGGACTGTTCTCGGGCTCCTCTGTGACACATCCACACCACAGTAATGAGTGTCATTTTCCTATTCCTCTGCACAGTTAATCCTCTCTGCAGGAGCCATTCTCACCTCCACTCACAGAGCTCTGCTGACGCATCACACTGCAAATCCAAACACACACGCCATGGCCAGACACATACATTCACTCTAGAGGGCCACTGATAAGCACTCTGGGAAATACAGTAGACATATATTTGAATTAATTTTATCGTGTAGCAGTGTTAGGTAAGGTAGTTGCTATTCTCCTTCTTATTCTCCACCTGCTCCGCCTGGGATCCAGAACACACTTCATTAATACTTTACAAAGGGCCTGGTCACCGTTGAATCTCTCCGAGTTCAGATGTGATTGACAGGTGGATTAGCCATTCACGGACATGCATGGTTCATCTGTATCAAAACAAATATGGCTGCTTAGGAGGAAAAGGAAAGGGAAAGAAATATCACAGGGGACTGAAAAACATTGGGGATTCTGTAGAATCAGTGATCAAAGCGCTAAACTGATAATCTGAGGTGAGATTGCACGATTGCACGATCATGTTTGGTTCTGGCTTGAGATGCGACGAGGGCAGGACCACACTGATATCCCTCTGTATAAAAAAATGCAGATAAATATCATTCTGGACTTGCCAACTGCTGGCAAACACGCAAGAGAAGCTGCTTTAATCAGGATTTTTTTTAAATGGCTGCTACCGTGATAATTGCTCAAGGAAATTTAAGCACAAAATGTTCAGAATAAGTCGACTGATGATTTATTATCACAATTTAGTGACATAATGGATTTAATAATACCCATACTCTATTAAAATTCATTTTACATGATATTTGCAGACAGATATACTGTTCACATAAGGTTTGAGTCCACTAGAATAAAAACATTGAATAAAATAGAACATGCTGAAAACAATAAATGAAAAAAACATGCATGGACCTAGGGTACCCAGCCTTTTTTGAGTAGAGTTTGTGTTTTTCCCCAAAGAGTATTGTTGCTGAATATATTGTAGTAGCCCAAGAGTTGAAGAGAAGAAGCATGAGGCTGGAGTTCTAACACAGGACAAGTTTATTTACCATCTGTACAGGACCCAGGATCAAGAGACATGAACCCTCAGGACATTATGATAGTGTTGTCCATTCCAGTCTAGTGCAGTTCAGTCTGCCTATGCTTCTGTCGTAGGGAGCATTATACCTCTGATGACGTAAGCCAAGATAACAAGGACTGAGCTGGCAGTGTAGCACAGAAATGGAATTTCTCTAACAAGCATATTGCAAAAGCATCACTATAAAGTATTATCTCCCATCAACGCAGAGGTATGTGCCAAAAGCAGCTCTCGGGCAGTCAACTCCAGTTTCACATGCTTCATGTGCTAAAGGGTTTCTGTGAGCTATGGACGGGTTAGGCAGATTTAACTACCTACTTCCTCCTTCCACGGTCTGAAAATCAGGCACCCTAGCTGTCTTATTTTTGTGTTACATATGCAATTATCTTTAGTTAGTCTGTGATTAGAACTACATTATTGTTTAGACTTGGATTAGCGCTTACTATGGAACTAAAACCACTCAATTACCAATTTGTATTCTAAACTGAATTAATTTAAACTGCTGTCCTTTATAGCATGATAGAGTCCGTCTTGTGTATAACTTCTTTCATATGGCCTCCTACCAATTTGCGAAGAGTCACGTTCACTATCTCATTTGCATTCCTTTTTACTTCTTATAATCGTTGTTTTGAAATGCCACAAAAGCCGGTGTTTACCTCGAGCTACAGCCATCATTATTTTCTTGTAGCATGAAAGAAAAAAACTATTCCCATGGTTTTGCCCGAGGACACAAATGTATCCATCGGCACAAATGTTCTTCTCACGTCTCCCACTGGTTGTAATTGCTGTACTGAAGTCCGTGCATGACCTCTGTGGTCCTAATGTAATTTCAAACCTTCTCCCTTGTGCAATTTTCATGCTAATAATGGGGAAAATGCATTGAATGAGAGGATTATTGTTGCAATGTGCCCAGCCTGATTGATTACTATGAGACAGAGAATACAATGCCAATGTTGAAATTGACGTAATCATTAATGTTTCAGTATCATCAGACGTGATTTTGTCCTTGTTCTAACTGAGGCATCATCCATGTCAAGGAAATTCAGGGACCAAACTGGAGAAAAAACAACTAAATTAACTAAAAATTCATTGGTTTTGTTTTGACAAGCTAGGATGGCTATTGGTCAAGATTATTTGGCATTTTTCACAGTTTTTCAGACTGAGTAGCATTCACCAACCAAAGTTTTGCAAAATTCAGGGGCACAGACATTGTTCCTGCTTCCACAGATTCACAAACTCTTCTCTCTGCTCTTTTTTAACAAAACAAAACAAAATAGTATTTCTGTTAAAGTGGAACTGGACCATAAATCACCTTTTCTGTGTACATGGTGCTTTAATAGTATTGTCTACTGTTCCTTTTTTTGTTAGCAATATTTGTGCAAACTCGGTACATTTGCTGATTTGTGGTCTACTACAACAGTCTAAAAGTGAGAGCTGCATCCAGTGGCCACTGCATGTGGTCTCATTTATAAAACTTTACATTCTTAACAGAAGGGTACATATGGACAAAACACAAACTTACACACACTTTATAATGATTAGAGCCCATTACAAACACCTGGCTGCAGGGGCGGAGTTTGAAATTTTCATATTTGTTAGACTATTCACACTGTTCTATAGACATTCACTTTGAGTCCTCCAGGCATGGCCCAGTTTTGCTAACCTTGCGCAGCAAAATGGATTCTCGCCATCTTGATGCTTCCGCTGGTGGCCCGGAGACTGAACCATTCACAGGGCAGCATTATGGTTTGGGTGGAAGCCAAAGGCGAAACTCCCAAACAAACCAAAACAAACATGGTGATGCCAACTGACGTACTTTGGCCTATTTTAGCGAAAATACAGACAGATTTTGTTTGTGAAAAATGTGCAGGGGGAAGCACTTTGTGCATTTGTGGATAGGAAGATGTTGCTTTTCTCTCAACTGCTCCAACCAATCAGCATTGAGTATTAGATAGGTCCTGATCACTTTCAGAGTGTCATCCCTGATTGATATTGATGTGTAGAACTCAATGATATATGTTCCACGTGTCAGTCTGACATGAGCCAGGTTACGGTTTAACAGTTCATTTTGAAATTTGTCTGTGGTTGGAGTTTAGGTGTTCAGTCCCACTTTAAATTTGAAATATAGCCAATAGCAGGCTACATTACACATGTTAGGTCCAT
This sequence comes from Periophthalmodon schlosseri, assembly GCA_000787095.1. Classification (NCBI taxonomy): domain Eukaryota; kingdom Metazoa; phylum Chordata; class Actinopteri; order Gobiiformes; family Gobiidae; genus Periophthalmodon; species Periophthalmodon schlosseri. The sequence continues at coordinate 19,662 of KN483285.1, read as the reverse complement.
ATGACATGCTGTCCAGTCATTGGTCTGATTGGTCTGTTTCACTAGTGGATTTGGAGCAGTTCAAAATGGATATTGCACGAATTCATGTTGCTACAAAGATAATTTTGCTTTAATAAAAAAGAAAAACATTTAAATCAATTATTACATCAGTTAAAATCAATGACAAATCTGGCATTAAAGACACAATTTAAAACTAAATGTTTCAAATTAACTTGTGAGGATATTCATTCTGCAGCGTTCTTACATCTCACACTAAATAATAACCTTTCTGACAGTTTGATTGATAGAGCCGAATTAAAAATGCATCCGACCTTTTTCTCAAAATTATAGCTTCACGTCTGGGAAAATTCAACATGGAAATGGTGATAATTACTTCACTTTTTCAATTACCGACAGAAATGATTTGTTGGATCTTAGATGGTGCCGTCTGTTGGACCAGTTGTTTCAACCAGTTAGCGGTTAGCGCAGTGGCTTGGCTTGTCCTGTAGCTGGTGGTGATTGACCTAGCAACATGGCTAAAGAGAATCAATATCTTTGCTTAGAGAAGTCAGCGCAAATCCGTAGCACCGTTTACAGGGCTTGTAAGTGAATTAGTTGGAACATGCAGGTCAGACAGACATCAGGGGTTGAATACATAATGTGGAAGTAACTTCATTACATGGCCGATACTGGGGAAAAACTGAATGTGGCCAAAAAAAAGAAACAACTATCATTTAACTGTACTGTAATTAATAAGATGAGAATACCAGCATAACGAAGACAACTGCAATGTTTTCTAGTATGTCTTCTGCTTACAAACAAGCAAGTAATAGTTATTTTAGCAAAAATAATGTATAATGTAATGTTCATTTTAAACTAAAGTAATTCCTTGCTTACCTTAAAGATCCTAAATTACACATAATTGACTCTTGTGAGATTTAAGCCATGTTATAATGTTGTTACCTCCTCAAAAACATACCTGGAGTCACAACTCCAGGTATGTTTTTGTTTCATTCACACATGTTTGAGTAACTCTGCATTATTAGTCTGTCTACATCTCTAAAGTTCAAAATGCTCTTTTCCACCTTGTGATAGTTTTCAAAATAACAGCTACTTTGTAACTTTTGCTCACTGGAGACTGGCAATTCCAGGGCAGAAATCATCCAAATGATGTTGGTGCATGGAGTTTAAAAACACAGTGGAGCACTTCCTATATTACCACATGACATCACAAGGTGGAATAGAGTGTTTTCTGTTTGAAAGAATAACTCAGCCTAAGTATGCAGGGTTTGTGTGTTACAACAAAACTCCAGGTCTGTTTTTGATGAGGAAACAACATTAGAAGATAGATCAGAAAATAGCGTAACATGGGCCCTTTAATATGCATTATGAGCATCCTAACTTTTCACCACAATGAGTTTACGAGAGCTTTTTACAACTTTCAAACCACAGCGGAGTTTGCTGTACTGTACAGGAATGCTAACAACAACTGGCATGCTAAAAGCACACTTCCTAATTCTCTGACCAAAAAATGCTTTCTAATTAGGTGCAGAAAGTAGACAAGAGCTGCTCATACAGTTTATCTATACCTAAAACAATTACCTCAAAGATACAACAGTCCGTACAGATTCCAACCATGCCTCCTTCTTGCTGTAATGAAATGTATAATTTGCCTTTGCATGTGTTCAAAAGTAAATAGTGTGTTTTGTGCTGGCCAAGCAGAGTTCCTCAAGTAAATTAACATAAATACATTGAAACAGGACTGAGGCTAAAATGGATTTGCGGAGGGGAGTGGGGGCGTTATGAATATTGACACGGGCTGGCCTCCTTCATGTTCCTGGAATGAAATCAGGGCAGTGTTGGTTCATACAGGAGTGGTTCATACACTGACACTTACTGACATCTAGCGGTCGATGTCGCCAATGCATCTCGGAAATAGTTCATGTCAAATATACATTGTTGGCAAGCTGTGATTATGCAGAAACAGAATCAAATGGCGTTTGAAATGAACAATTGAAGAGT
>KN483284.1:100067-121366 GCA_000787095.1 Periophthalmodon schlosseri | reverse complement strand
CTGGTTTTACTTTTAAATCATTTTTTTAGTTTTTTGATTAATTAACAGTAGTAGTAAAAGTAGCAAGTTAGTAGTTCTACCTGATGTAATACTTTGTCAAACATTTATCCAGTACTACATAACATTTGGTCCAGTTTTATATTTTAAAACATTAATTTCCTATTCCCAGATGACTCAGAGGAGAGTTTTGATGAGGATGCGTATTATGAGCGCTTGGGGACCCGCCCAGTGCTGGATGCTGAGGCTTTGGGTGCATCCTACAGGAGAATGGTGGAGCTGTTCTATGTCTGCACCGAGGAGGACCCCAAAAAACGCCCCTCTGCTTCTCAGATTGTCCAGGCCCTAGAAAGCAATGCCCCCCTCAACAAGAGCCATAAGAGCCAGTCTGAGATCATAGTGATTGACTGATCTGGAACTGAAATACAGCCATCTACTTGATCTACTGTAAATGTTTGTCTGTAATGTCTTATGTAGTTTCTATCTTTTATGTTGACATCTTGCTGTTTTCCTTCTGTCTCAAAGGAATCCTTATTCTCTTTTGTCTAAGTGGAACACGTTTTATTCAAATGAGTAATGATATAATTACAGTAACTATTTTGATGTCTTCAATAAAACCACTTGAGCTATAATCCTGTTCTCAGACTGTTAAAGTGTATTATGAATGAAGGGATCGCAATTAGCCATTATATAACAGGAAATACATTGGTTATGTATTTTTCCCCCAAGAAACCGCATTCATAAAATATAGGTTTATTAACAATTTTTAGCAATAGGATGCAGCACACAATTGCATCTTTTTTAACAGGTCTATTACCAGCTAAAACTGCCAAAAAAAAAAAAAAAAAAAAATTCTTGGTCCAGAAAAGTCAACAAGATGTGGCAATCCACTCTTTTAGAAATTTGGTAATACAGTGGGTTATTGGACTAACATTCAAAAACACCAGTCTAAAGTGGAACTAATTGTACTTAAAATATTTACAAATTTGAAGAGAATGGACTGCTGTTATATACACAAAACATTCTGAAAAGTGCAGCTCTGAATAAATACTGATAAACCAAAACCCAACATGTTAACAAAAAACAATGTTGAAATCTCACTCTTGAACATAATGGTTTGTTTAACATTAACAAGTGAACTAAATGTACAAATCTGAACAGACATTGAAAGGCTGATTTTAATTAACCTTGCAGCTCCATGTGCCTTTAGCTCAGCCTGAAAGCTAAGAAACAAAGTTGTAAACAAGGAAAGCTGGTGTGTTGGAGTACTTTGTCGCAAACAGTTTGCCATCTGGTGTTGGGTCTGAAAAAGCAATCTCTTCTTTTGTCAAGTGACTTCCGTACATGAAGGTGCTCCTAAAAATGAAGAAATTAAAAAAAAGTAAATTACCAGGAATAAATTTAAACCACCTGTTCAAAATAGGGATGGCAGAAATATTTTTAGAATACATTGACCATGGTATCAACTGTTCTGAGGATTAGACATGGTACCTGACGGTGTCGAGCAGGCGAGTTGCGATGCCTTTGCGCCTGGCCAGGCCAAAGACCCAGATTCGGCTGATCCCACAGAGGGCTTGCTCAGGGACAGTGGTGCAGCACCAGGCTCTGTGACGCTCCATAAAGTCATCTTTGGTCATATCCTTCTCCTGGTCCGGCTGCACCAGCACTCGGAATGCCTTCAGGAAGACATTAGGCTTTTTGTTGAGTATTTAGTATGAAGTTATGTTAGTGCCATATGAACCATCTCGCACTCCGAGGACTTCAGGGACCGACCTCCTGCTGGTGCCCAGAGTCAGGACTAAACATGGGGAATCAGCGTTTGAGTTTTATGCAGCTAAAACCTGGAACAGTCTTCCTGAAGATGTGAGACAGGCAGACAATGCTTAAATCCAGACTCAAAACGGTTGTTTAGCTGTGCATATGACTGAAAGATTCTTATTCTACACTTGTCTCCTTTAATGTAAATTTTATGATTATTTGTAATTATTTATGTTTTGAGTTGTATTGTGATTTTAATGTCTTTCTTATTCTGTAAAGCACTTTAAATTACCTTGTGTACGAATTGCGCTATACAAATAAACTTGCCTTGCCTTAGTAATAGTAAGTAAGTAGGTGGAGATAAAAGGTAGGTGAAAATCAATTTTCTGAGCACTCAAAGCCTTGAATGCAGGACAATGTAGGAATACTCAAACATGCATCAAAATACAACTTTATGCAAGCTAATGATGAGGGAACATTGTTACATGGTTCAATCAGAAGGCAAGGGGACTAGAGAAATAGTTCATGATATCCACAAAGTAACACACAAAAACTTATCGTATCTTCATAATGTCAACAGTACCACTGGACTGAGCTAGTTATTCAGTGTAATATTTATACCTGTTGAATTCGTTCCGCAACTAGACACCCCACAACCATTTTCTCAGAGTCAATGAAGAGGTAGGTCTTGGCCTGAGCTGGTCTGGACAGTGCCACCTGCTGGAAACCCAACTCATTGTCCGCAATCTGTCGCACTTCCTCTGCCTGAAATAACAGGATACAATTTTAATAATTATAAATGTATTTGTATAGAATAAAAAGAATTGACAATTACTTTTTTAACGGCATATTTGGGATCATCAGGCATCACCAAAATGATTTTGCCGTCCCAGAATTCTGCCACCACACGCTCCTTCTTCCAGCCCTGAAAATCAAGACTCACAATGTATACATTTGTTGTAAGGTAAAGTATTGCTTCCAACTTGCAAACATGAAACCATGGGCCAAAAGAAATCCAACAGAAAATATTACCACATATTTGATGGCATCAAGAAATCGCTGATGAAACTGGGAGTGCTGGAAGTTGTCCTCTGGGTTGTCTGCACTATACACCATCCCACAAGAGCTGCAGCTAGTAGCACCAAACTGCTTTTGACCTGCATCCTGGTGTATCAAAAATACATGTAAGCATCTAAAACGGAAAATACAACTGACCATGTCATTTGTGGTTAAAATTACAATAATGAGCTGATCTTCATCCTGCTTCTCTTTCCTCTTCCTCAGGATCATCTCTTTTGTCCCAGTAATGGACTGCAGTGTCGACACTGGACCAGAGGGGGTGCTGCAGGACACTGGGGGTCTCAAAACCGCAGCCCTTGACCTGTGTGCATTTATGAGATTGTTTTGTTAAATTAAGTCACTCCCAATTACGCCGTATTTCTTGACAGAATAAATGCTTACTTTTTGGAAGCAGATCCAAATATGGGATACATACCTACAAAATTAACAAAGAAACAATTATTTTAACAATGTCCAGAAAATGGCTTTTCTTCATGTAGTAGTAGCGTACTTTGATATTAACCTTTGGCTGGGCTTGACTCACCGTTCATTGGGCTTATGTCACTTAAGTCAAAAACAGACTCTGAGCTACCATCAGCCATTGAACCCCCCTGTGGAAAATACAGCCACCCCTCATTAAGAGCAACACAATACATTTGTAATCAATTTCACCCATCTACCACGGTCTGCACTTTATCAGAGCCTCTGTGGATATTTACCTGGAATTTGAAAAGAGACAGCGCCCGAGATTCTGCCTCTGGACTCCTCGACAGCACAACTGTCAGTTCTTTGTTGATGCCAATTTTCTCTTTTCGGGAACTATATAGATTTGTGTTAGATTGTGACATGATGGTGATGGTTGTTTTGGCTAAGCATACAATGATCAATACTGGCCGTTTAAAATACTTACCTTTCAGGTGTTGGAGTCGAAAAGTCTACTATTTCATCAACTGAATCAACCCAGTCTAAAGGGTCAAACTTCCTCAGCTGTTTCGAGTCTGCCTCAGTCTTGGTCTCTCTCTCTTGTGGTAATTTCTCAGTCATCTGAAACATGAAAAATATTTTTAAATGTAACAAAATAATAAACTCACTACTATTATACCTATAATAATCCACACACCTCCTGTAGTGTTTCCAGAGCAGGTGGTGGCTCTGGTGTCTCAGTCTGGGCTGGTGGTGTGGGTGCAGACGTCTTGTTTTTCTTGGGCCTGTTTGAGGACTTGGGGGCAGATTTCTTGTACATCGATGCTGGTTTCTTGCCAGTGCCAAAGAACGCAGCTCCAACAAAGAGTTTGGGTTTGGGCTTTCCACTACTGAAAGAGAAAGTGATCCCTTTCTTTGTCTCTGGTGGCACAGCTGCTTTAGTGCTGTAGCTAGCAAAGACAACAGCATGGTCAATGTACTTAATTTGAGAGATTTCTGTAATTTTCAATTTTCATCAGAAATTTTAAGATACTGAAATTTTTAGGAATTTTGCCAATAATTATGTACTTAAAAACATACCTATTGTTAAGTGTGGACACCTTCACAGCATTTGTTGAAGTGGCGTACCGCTTAATCCCATTTTTGACATTCTTCTTTGACTCTGTAGGCAATCTTTTGGTCTTCTTTCCCCCTTTACTATCATTCTTGATGATTGTGCTGATCTTTTTGACCTCAGATGATGGAGGGGAGGGCAAAGGGGGAGGAGAGGGCAAAGACTCCTTAACTTTCTTCCTCTCCAGTGGTGTGAGATAGACAGCCTTCGGTTTGCTGTAGAATGCGCTCGAAATCACTGTAGATTTGAATGGAGAAGCTTTGCGGGGAGATTTCGCTGGTGACGCTAACAAGGAAAGAGAATGAAAGCGATATAGCATTTATAGTTATTTTACTAAATTATTCTTGTTGAATGTTTAGTAATAAGAATAATCATCTAAACTGAGTTAATTGTCCATCTTTACCTGGTAATTTCCGTGGGGATTTACGTGAAGCACAGTTGTCCTTTTCAGTGTGTTCCAATGGTGGCTTCCTCTTTTTAGGAGACTTGGCAGACTTCCCGGGGGACCTTCTCTTGACTGGAGACATCTCATCCATGCTCTTTTTGGCAGGATGACTGATAGAAAAACAGACTTATGAAGTATCTCTGCTACTCTAACAAAAAGAATTATCAGGACTTTAAGTTTCACCTGTCAGAGTCCAGAGAAGAGTGTGTTCTCTTTCTGGTCAATGGCATCATTTCTGATAAACGGCAAAGATATGGTATGTTTTACATACAATATAAGTGAGAGTTAAATACCATATGTTAAAAGCATAAAAAGCATTTAATTTGAAGGTAGATGTTCACACAATATTGTTCCAGGCAACACACAAGTTTAGTACCAGGTTTTGGTGCATCTAGTAGCTGATATAAATTAAGATCAAACCAAACACGTCTGTCAACAGTCAGTGTACCACTAATAATAGTAATAAAATAACATGTGCAAGAAAAGTCGCCAAGTCAAAGGTGACGCTTAACAGGTAAATGGCGGGATGTAGTTTAAGAAATAAATCTATGGCGCTCGAATACCAGCTCGCAACTTTACAGAGGCCGTTATTGCTGTCCTCTTTTTGACATTCAATTATTATTGTTTGTATTTGCGATCAACTCCATGGTGATGAAAGATACAGTTTTGTAATCCCGACAAGAAGCAACAAACGCGTTAGCGTAACAGCGGCATATAACACAGAAAATACAAACCCGGTGCTTTGCCAAAGCGTCTTAGATGTTCGTTCGTCCAAAGTGAAGGATAATACTCTTCACGAAACTTTAAACAGAAGATTATCCTGGTCTGAACCCGCGTTTCTTCTGTGTGTTTTGAAGTGCGCGCGCCAGCAACAAAAAAAAACTGCGCCAAAGGAAGCGGAACTGACGTAATTTTTAAGTAACAATTGGTTGCGTGGTAACGATGAGAAAAATATATTTTATTTTGTAATACTAAATTGTTTATAAATTATAGTTTTGTTTAAAATAAATACATACATCATTTATTTTATAAATTTAAATAGACAAAAACAAAAAAACATGTACCACTAGAGGGGCGTATGCGTAGATTTGCTGTAGATCGTCTGAACAAACGCAGCGTAGAAGAAGCTAAACAACAACTTCCAGTTCAACGTGATAAAAGTGAAAGCACGGGCTTTTTACTCAAAATCTACTGCTTTTGTCTCTTTTACTATCCATCGAAACCCCAGAGCTGTTCTGTTTCCACTTTTATTCGCTTATGAAAATTTTTTCATTCAAATAAAATGGTGTTTTACTTTACAAGTGCCGGTGAGTAAGTTAGCTGCAGTGATCTTAGCCTTGGTGTAGCACTCGTAGCATTCCTTTATCAGTCTACTATTAACGCTTTATAACTACTTTGATGCCCTTGTTTCCACAGTTGTGAATCCTCCTTACACTATATACATGGGGAAGGATAAGTATGAGAGTAAGTCATCCGAATAATTTAATTTGGGCTTTTTTTCAACAACATAGTGTGAAACCCTGACACATTTGCTCTCTGTAATTAGATGAGGATTTGATAAAGTATGGGTGGCCTGAAGACATATGGTAAGTTCTTTATATATTTTGTATACTAATAAGACCGAAATAAATCACCCTTATTTGTCAACCATATAAAGAGAGATAAACTGATTACAAATATAACACATCTTGCACATTTAGGTTTCATGTTGACAAGCTGTCTTCTGCTCATGTTTATCTAAGACTGCCGAAGGTAGGAGGACCCAGTGTCATAATGAAAAAAACAAACAAACATATGTGTGTGTGTGTGTGTATGTATGTATGTATGTATGTATGTGTGTGTGTGTGTGTGTGTGTGTGTTGTGGTGTGGTATATATATGGCTGGGTGGAAGGAAATGCGTGTTGTTTTTAATGACAGTAAAACTTTTATTTTTATTTTTTTTAAGAATTTATCTGAAATTTAAGCTGTAGTTTATGACTGTGCAGTTGTAAGTACATAGGTGTGTGTCTGTAAATCCTGAATATCTGAATTTTCTAGGGACATACCATAAATGACATTCCATCTGAAGTTCTAATAGACTGTGCACAGCTGGTGAAAAACAACAGCATTCAAGGTAAATATTTATGTAAAATATACTTGTATGAGCTTTTAATGTAATAGGCTTTTAAGATAATTGCTTCCTCACCATAATCTTACTCAAAGTTGTATTTCGATTGATTCATGCATGTTTGAGTAATTTTGCGTTGTCCTACATTCAAGGTTTGAGTGCTCAAAAAATTAGTTTTCCCCTATCTCTTATCTCCACCCATTAATCAGACTCTAGGTCATAAATGTAAATAATAAATAAAGGATTCTAATAATTACAGTACTTGTTGTTTCCAGGCTGCAAAATGAACAACATTAATGTGGTTTATACGCCATGGGCAAACCTAAAGAAGACCGGAGACATGGATGTGGGACAGATCGGCTTCCACAAACAGAGAGAGGTTTGTAGCCCTGTATCCCATTCCTTTAGTGCCTTTTTCACCACACTCAATGGACATAATAATAACACTATATTTTTCTCCAGGTAAAACTTGTAGCCGTGGAAAAGAAAGTAAATGAAATTGTGAACCGCTTGGAGAAGACCAAAGTGGAGCGCTTCCCAGATCTGGCAGCTGAGAAAGAGTCCAGAGACCAAGAGGAGAGGAACGAGAAGAAAGCACAACTACAGGAGCAGAAGAGGAAAGAGAAGGAGGAGCAGAAGAAGAAAAAGGAGATGGAGGAGCTTAGGTTTGTGTTATTGTCAAGAAATATTACAAGAAACAATTGCACCAGCATCAGTCTATTACAAATCTAAGTCTATTACAAATCTAATCTAATTACAAAAGATGGTTATGATAACTAGGTTATATATAAATAAATAAACTGTTAGTTATAGAGAACTTCTCAATAACTGTCTATTATTAGTAGTTACTTTTAACGTTTGTAAATTTGACCTTTTAAATTTTCAGCTATTTTGACTAAGAAATAATGTGTGCAGAATAACTTATGAATGCTATCTTTTTAGAAACTACACATCATTGATGAAGTCTGAGAATATGCAAACAAATGAGGTAAACATTACTTGTTAGCATTTAGCAGCAGAAAGATGAACTCCTGATTGACTGTTTACATTGATACAGGATGGCTATGACTCAGACGACTTCATGTAAAGTGAGGAGAGCAGATCTTGCGGACTCTCAGTCAGATCTCTGAAATGGACCCTCTTTGCTGCTTCCACTGGCTGCTACTTGCTGCATCTTTACTAACAACAAGGACTTTTGAAGATATTTTGGAGCAGACTTGAGCCAATGAGGGACAGCACTGCGACTTTCAATTTGCTGATTGACTCGTACTGCTATTATATATTGAAATAGCAAATCTAAAAGGGTTATTTTTAATGAACAAAGCAGGGTTGAGTTAAGTTAATGATGCAAAAGTTTGTCTAAATATTGGCTTTGCCCTTTGTTTATTTGGGAGCACAATTTTTTCAGTCTATGCATGTTCAGTTTTACTTTATACATAGAAGACCGTGCCAATCAACACCGCCTACTGAGCAACATTATCACTTCAACAAATAGACAGTGAAAAGTGCTAAGTCAGATACCAGAACACCCAATAAAAAGGCTGAAATGTATAGTATGTTCCTTACTATTGACAGATTGTGAAATATCCAAACATGACAGCACCAAAGGACACCCAAGAGAGTGTAGAAGGACATTTTGACCAGTTAAGAATGTGGCTCTTAAGACATTACAACAAAAACCAGGTTGAAAATACCAATCCAGACTGGAGGCAATCATGCATGTGCTGTTAACAGACTACTGTCAGTCTAAATGATAAAAGAAAATTGAGAGACTTAGTTTAGACCTTTATTACAAATTAATAACACAAAGTAAGACATTGTCATAATTGTCCAAACATCTTCACATAGAAGGTTAGATGAACAGTTTGGTTTTGTCTGAGGCCGACAGGTGCGCCGCATTGGCACAAAGTGAATGTTTCACTGAAAACACAGATAAAACTCATTAACCTTCAAGTATGAGCACTGGACCAGAGATGCAGCAGGAAGAGAAAGTACTTTGTAAGACAAAGATGAAAACAGACAGCTGGTAGGTTCCTTCTTCATTATAAGAATCCAGATTAAATTAATCTTCTGAATAAATATATGCACCAGCAGATCTGACCATATCGACAAACGTCATTCAAAGTTAAACACACAGAAATACTGATACCTGAAGTACTTTAAGGTTAATAGTGACAACAGAAAAGTGGCCCCATGGCTTGCAGCTGGTGCCTTCAGTGGCTCGGAAAAGTCTGGAATTCTTTATTTGGTCATTGCCCTGCCCTTTCACTTAGTTTTAAGAAAACGCTTTAGAAATCTTTAAATAAAATGGTCTATAAACAATCTACAAACTTATAGTTTCTATAAATTAGTCTCAACCCAGAGGTTAAAAAGCAACAAGTTGAGAAAAAGTAGTAGAAAACTTAGAGAGGGACAACCTCTGCTTCCTGCAGTGACAAAAAGATTGGTAGAAAAAAAAAATTTTTTTAAAGAAGAACATGAGGGTCCTTTTCAAGTGAGTTTCACTTATTGAGCCCAATCTCCGCTAACGGTGCAGAGAGACCATGTCCGTCAGGTGGGGTCAAAGTGGGGTCAGAGGGCGTGTGTTAGGCTCGTGTGAGCAGGTCCTGGGCCCAGGTCTTGATGGCGGATGTTGTGTGCTGCAGCAGTTGCCACGTGGAGTTTGTGAAGGCCACAGCATGGCCCTGCAGACACGATACTGACACTTCACCACTGCAGATCAGAAGACAAGGCATCATTTAGTACCACATATCATAATATCTGATTTTCAGAGTACCATCAGATCTTCTCCCAAACTATATTAAGCCTAAATTAGTGCTAAACATTGTCTAAAATGAGATTAAGCCATGGATAAGGTAGTTTGAAATAATTGACCAAATAAACAAATACTCAACTGTAGAGGGCACTGTGTACAACCTGAGCGTTTATGTGTATCACAGTTTGAAAAACACTGATTTAGGCTATGATTTGAAATAAAACCACTGAACACAATTATGATGTTCTAAATATTTAACACAAGGGTCATGATTTGTCTGTAAAAATGTTCACTTATTGAGTGGGTGTTCTTACATTTTGAATCTCACTCACCATAAACATTCAAATGGATTGTATAATGCATTGCATTGTAGTATTGTGGGGGTGTAATATTTAACATAAAGTGTGGCATTGTGGCATGCCCAAGTACTGACTTGCAGGACTCCTGTAGGCTGGCCCATGCTCGCTGTAGCACCTCAGACATATAGGACAGTGCTGGGAGGATGTAGTTCTGATGGATGAAGAGGAGCAGCTCCTTTAAATACTCCAGTGCTCTGAACACACTGTCAGGAGTGTTTGTATTCACCTGCAAAAACAGAAATGTTGGTTTGTGTACTTTACTCACTGTCCATAGTGCATAACATCTATGTAACATCTTTATTGCCACCTGATCTTGATGAGTAAATTAAGCGTAAATGTTGTAGGGGAATGTTTTATATACTCTGGAGGCTGCACAACTGGGTGACAGGATCCCCAAATCCCACAGTAATGAACTAAAAGCTAAAAGCTGCTAGGAGTTAGCCCATGTGGTCCAGTAGACAAGCCAGTGGATAGGCTGTCATAATGTAATGGCAGTAAGAAGACCTGGAGACCCACCCATTGAATGACCAGCGGCGTTGTTTCTTTCACCCAGAGGATGAGCTTTGTTGTATTTTCTGAGACATAGACTGCTGCAGTTTTGGCCTTTTCCAAACCCTGCTCCGTCAGCGGGCCCAGCACTCGCACACACTCAGAGTAATAATATGGAGTGTTTTTCTCCAACCAGCTGCAGGGACAACACAAACACATACAAATGGGGTATTTGAATTAAGTCAAACCTTAGGGAAATGTCATGCTTCTAACCAGCTTGAAATGTAAATAATAATGGAAATATCTCACAACCTAAAATATATATAACATTACTTTAAGCCTTTTTAACTTTTTTTTTTTTTTGCACTGTGTAACTTTTCTGGGGAGGGGGGGTCCGCAACCTGTTTGTCTCTATGGAAATGTTAACGCTTTGGTTTAAATTGTCATTTATTCAACAACAGGTGTTATTTATTGCTCAAAAAAATAAACATTCATTCTTACTGTGAGTGGGGTCACCTCTCCACAAATGTATCCTGTAATTTGGCTTGCAAGTCTCCATGGAGTTTCATATGTTTAGGGCCATACTGTGGAACATTCTAGGCACATCTCCACATAACAAGCAGGTGACGGACCCTCCAGACAAGTTACATAGTGCCTTTAAGCTTTTTTTTAGATGAACCATTAATAGAGAATTACATTTGTTCTTTAATCTTAATTTTTATCAATGAAAAGGTAAAACTATTATTTGTTGATTGTACCTGAAGCCCTCTTTAGAGTAAACTGTGATTTTGCCCCAGGCCTGTTGAGATACTGCGGTCACGCCTGAGTTACGAAGATACAAGGCTGTGGTGGAATCTGAAAGAAAAAGCAAGAAATAAAAAAAATATATATATGATGTAAATCCTATATGTAAACCAAAACTTTAATTATTTAGTTTGTGCCAACCTGTAAAAGAGCCACGTGATCTGACATCGTGTGTGATAAAACCAGCCACAAACACAAACAGCACCATGAAGAGTTTGGACCATGGAAACCCTCGGCCTTTCATCTTCACTTGCAGATTCTGGAGCCCAAAAAGAAATGGACTTTAGCTTTAGATTGAACATATATTAATTATGTGTTGTTGTTTGTGTAATGGTACTTCTGGGCTGTGAGCGTCACCTGACAAAGATGATTGCACTCCTGAAGCTCCTCAGACTCGATGCCGCCTTTCATCTCCTCATTGGTCACTCTGAAAGACTGGATTGTCTCTTCCAGGTTTTTCCTCAGCTAAAACACAAAGCAGTACAATTAATATCAGCATCTCTTTACTAGGAAGTTGTACGTGTCAAAACAAAACGCATCATACCTTTGGTGCCAGAGTGTTCCAGGACTTAAGTAAATGGTTTAACAATAGGCTGTGAAGAGCAGAGGAGAAAATAAATTAGTAAATACAATTAAACATCTAGGGCCAGATCTTCTGCACGGCTCACAGCCTATAATTTCCTGGCACTATGAGAGAAAGAGAGCTCTGATTGGCTGAGAGTGGACCCACTTGTGGATTTGCATAGACCCCTAATGCTCCATAGTTATGCTTACTACGCGCGTTTTACGCGTTAGGACCAGTAAGATCGGGCCTTATAGATTTGAGAAGGTGGAGTTGTGTTCATCTTACCTGGACTGTGGTAAATGTTTTGTATAAAGCTGCCTCCAAACTCCCAGACTCTGTACATCCACACATAAACACTCGGTCATACTACTGAGAAGCTGCAAAGACAAAAGAAATCACAAAACAAAAGTTTAACACTGAAATGTCTGGGTTGGGTATAATGATTTAATAAATTACAAAGGAGCAATGTATCCAAAAAATATAACACTGCTATGCTGACATCTAGGTAGGACTTAATATGGGTAAGAGAAAGGTAGCAGTGAAACACTGCTACCTTAAAATCTCTTATTTACGAAGCCTGTCTCCAACATCAGCAGCAGCTCATCAAAGGATCTAAACTGGCCCAACCTGTTCTCTACTGTTTACACATGTTTTTCACCTCTCTCTTCATGTCGTCTGGACAATGCGGCGTGGCCCGGGACAGAAACGAAGGCAGATACGTGTGCAGAGTGGTCTCAGGCTTGGCTCCAAACGCTAGGACCTTTAGACGAGGGTATAGCCGCCTCAACTGCTCCTGCAAACTGCACAAACACACATGTTTTTGAACTAGATGTCTAGATACTACTTCAGTTACAACTAGATTTGATTATTATTAATGACAGTTGTTGCTTTGGGCACTTCAAATGCACTTTCATTTAATGGGAAAAAATGTGATACAAAGGCAACATCTTTTGTACCAGCATGTTCAAACGCATCACTACAGTGACAAATCTTGGGTTACAAGATATAAACAAAATATAAAGTTACCTTGATGATAGGGCATTTTTGGGCATGAAGGCAAAGTCAAGTAAAGGAAAGAACTCTTTAGGACCCATGATGCCAAATCCCTTTGTCAAGTTTGCATGAAGTCTAGATTTAAGGAAAATAAATACATTTATATACATTTAAATCACAAAATAAATGCAAGCAAAGAGGTAAAATGACATACAAGAGAAGCCTTTCCAAATAGGCAATGGCGTATGAGGACAGCAATTTGACGCCTAGCACAGGAAGCATGATTCCCAACCAGACTGTAACAAATAACATTGAAAAATTAGTAGTGATCAAAAGAAACATCATCAAAACACACAGCTGTAAATGTGTTTGAGCAAGTGCATGTGACTTTGACATCTCAATTTGCATTTAATCCTGACACAGTGGAGGTGAACATTTCACTGATTAGGTGGGGTCCTCCTACAGACTGTTGTTTGTGGAGCTGGTGTTTTGACAGATCAAATGCATGTGCTGGGAATTGCGAAACCACACACAGTAAGCGTGAAAATGGCAATTCTCCCATTCTTCTATTGGTTGTTAATTGTTAACACATAACCTATTTAGATAGCCATGCTACCTTTTCTTGTTTTTAAAATGCTATGTTTGCCAGAAATATATTAAAATGTTTAGTTTCAGTTTCATTGCATCATTAAAGTTCCTCATTCATATCGATACAATACGACACTTGTCATTTTTCTTGAATGGCATTGCATATTATATAGGACAGAAATCACTGTTATTAGGGGCTCATGGCAGTGAACCTTTCCTCAGGAGTAAAATTAGGTCCCTCCAACTAGTCATTTGTAGTTTATATCATTCATTAGTGTCACAGTTTAGAGTTACATTGTCCCGAAGCAATACCACTAGTTATATGCT
This sequence comes from Periophthalmodon schlosseri, assembly GCA_000787095.1. Taxonomy (NCBI): domain Eukaryota; kingdom Metazoa; phylum Chordata; class Actinopteri; order Gobiiformes; family Gobiidae; genus Periophthalmodon; species Periophthalmodon schlosseri. The sequence continues at coordinate 107,582 of KN483284.1, read as the reverse complement.
CTTATGGTCTTATTAACATAACACTATCTATGTGTTTAAAATGGTGTGCGTTTGCTGACAGTGCCTCACCTCGGAGTCCTTGGCTGAGGTCATAAAACCCAGCCTGGCCCAGCGCCCACATGATGGTCAGACACTTCACTGGACGATTCTGAACAGACCGCAGCAGCTCCAAATACTGAAAACAGGAAAGAGGCCGACTATTACAACATGTATTACAACACCAGTGACATCAAACAGAATTGAAACTTGTGTCGCAATGTGTTTCACTAAAGCATTTGACATTTGTACTAAAGATGTGCTGACAGCAGAACACACGCACTCACCTCGGGTAGGTTTTGAGTTGCTATTTTGGGCTTGTCCTGAAGGATTGCCTGAATGCAAACTCTATAACCATACAGCGGCTCTCCTGCAAACATAGAAAGTTAATGATAAGTTTAAGGTAGACTTTATTCCTCTCTGCTTTTCACCCATTCTTAAATACAGTGAAAACTTGGGCACGGTAAGGAGCACCTGCATAGTTAGCCTATTGTTCAGATGCACAAATTAGAAAAGTTTTGCAGAACTGTGCTATCAAAACAGTGAACAGCAACTGAAATGTATTAGAGATATAAAACAAGTATAAAATATGCATGAATTAAATCACTGTAAATACTTTAAATGTCTTATCTTTTAATACATACGTATTGCAGGGTTAGTGTCGATTTAAATCTAGGGGGAGACTTTGCCAAGAAACCAATCAATGCTAAGAGGAAAGTAGTTGCACAGTACTTTGTGATGATGCCAGCATTTACCTGACTGTCGGTCCAACTCCCTGAGCATAGTGTAAACACAGTGGTCAAAGAAATCTGGCAGAGCATCACTGCAGCGCCCCAGCAGGCCTTTGATCACGCCCTTCAGCTCCTTACTGGTGAGGCAGTATGGGTAATCTGGGGACACAGCAATGGGAGGAGTCATGATTATGCCATATATCAAATCAAGACAGTCGTCTAATAACAATAATTATAATAATACAGTTTATTCATTGGAAAAAACACAGTGAGTACAAAATTGGTTTGAACAGGTAGTCAGTGAAGTTAGTACCGGACTGGGGTGATAAGAGAAGCAGATTGATTGTAACGATTTGTGTGCAGATTCTGGATTGATTGCAGCGTGCTTTACCATGAGCATAGCTGCTGAGGGTGGGCTCCGTCTCTGGGACGGTCAGGTGGAGGTTAAGGTAACCCGCCAGATCTTTGACCCAGACCGAGGGGTTTTCTGGGAACAGCGTCTGACTGCGACTCAACTGCTGCTTCAGGTCCGACACATCCAGCTACAGACACAGGGACACAAGGGAAACAAGGCACCAGAGAGTTCAGAACTTCATACAGAGAAGGCATTATGAAGAGAGACCACACAATAACATGTGACAGTGTGCTTCAATGAAAGCTTTGGAGAGTACAGAGCAAAAAATAGCATAGCAGAAAAGAAGGCAGTTATCTTATGGAAACCTTATAAACTTTTGCAACTTTTGGGGGGGGGGGGATTTTTCCATTTTTTTTCATTTTCTTTTTTAGCATTCTTCAAGGGTTGTCAAAGCAAGCTGGCTGGATATTTTTATGCCACATGCCCTTCCACTCATAACCAGTAACATTACAGTGACAGAAAAGGGCAATAGGGGTAGAGTGACTGAAGGACAAAGCATGAATGAGCATCCTACCAATGACCTTCTGCACTAAAGGTGAACGCTTACAACACACTACTGCCACCCAGGACACTGGCGATTGTGATTAATTGTTCAACTATTACTCAACACTAAAAATGTTATTTTCAACTCAAGAATGTGTTGTATACTCACAGCTTTAAATGCGTCCTCCAGGCTCTTGTGCTTGGTCGGGGAGGCTGTATTGCTGGAGTTTGCCTTCTTGGTCAGTTTGGTGGGCACTGGCATTTTCTTGGTTTGAGGCTCAGCTGGTGGTGGGACCTGCTCTTTGTTCTGTTTCTTTGCCATTTTGTCAAAGTTTTCAAACAAAGTCTCGGACATCTTCACAGCTGAAAGAAATACAACGGAAGAATGGTCAAACTCTGGAGCTATCCAAATAGATTTGAGCTGTCCTCTCACAAACAGTGTACTGCGTATTGCTTACTCCCTCCCATCATGAATTACATAATGAACCTTAAGCCCTCAACAACTAAGTACCAACAGTATTTTAAGTATTTGTAAGACAGCTACAAACAAAGCAGAAAGCGTTTAACCAAATCACTCATATCTGAGTTAATGCAACCTTTTAGAATGTATTCAAAAACATGTAATAAACTAAATTTAAGACATATCATGTTCTGTATATCCAGTACAAATCTATCTTTAACAAGTTAAATAGCAGAGTAGTGGTAAATATAACCAACAGATTCAGTTGACTTTTAAAGAGAAAATAGGACCATGAATATAGTATTTAAATAGTTCAGATCGGTAACTTTACAGTACTGTACACATATGAGCAGCCCATGGACGTGACAGGTGCTGACAGAGGTCACCAGTTGCTCACTTTTCACTCTGAAGCTAAAACTGTTTCTGTCCCATAGACTGATCTGTCCACTACACTGTGGAGAAGATGCCTTGAGTCACACTACAGTCCGTGTGTAAATGAAAGACGGAAACATGAGCAAGAAATGATGCTTCTGGATACAAGGTCTGACTTCCTCCCAACATTATGTGGGAAAAACTATAAACCCTATCAGAACATATGGAAACACAGAAGTGTATTTAAAAACATAATAAAGATTTATTTTTATTTTTCATCACACTATTCAAAATTGCGACATATTCTGCATCTGAGCCAGTCACTCATCATAGATAAGACCACTAGATAAGCGACTCAAGGGGAAAGGTTGTTTCTTCCAATGATGACACTGCTCTGTTGACACTCTGCTAACATCGTGCTAATGTATCATCACATCCACTCATCAAAAAAACAGAGACTATACCTCTAATGAACTAAACCCCTCTTTAAGAAGAAAGCAAAAGGTTGTAAAACATTGCCCACGGGCTAAAAGGCTTTACTTATTTACACATCAGTAGCTGCGCAGAGGAAACGACAAGCTAGCACCTTCTCAGTAGTGTCCCGTAAGTGTACGGTTTATCATTAGTTTCATTGAAAAGCTTAGGAGGGTTTAAAATGGTATTGTTTAGTATCTGTATGTAGCTGGCCTCACAGATAGCCCTACACTTCAGTGAACTCGCTCCTTATGTAAAGCGGGCGGACGGCGGACGGCGGACGGCAGCTAGAGGCTCGGAGCGGCCCGTGATAGTTCACTCACGTTTGGATGGCTGCTGGTTTGACTCGCCCAGCGCTTTTCGAGCTCCGTTTTTCTTATCGTTGGGGTTTTTACTCCCTCCGGAATTATTGCTCTTCTTTCCTTTCTTCACCAGCTCCCATTTCCCAGCGGACCCATTGTTTGAAGCCATTTTTTGTCCAGAAACGCTGTTAGTTTGTGGACTGGTGAACTTCCCCTCTTCCTTGCCTGTCTGTTGCAGCGTGAACCAGCCGGGATCATTTAACGTCAGCGTGCCACGTCTCTCTGACGGCGTGACGTAGGCATTTGAAAGACATAATTTTTATGGCCTTTTTCAATTCAGTGTCTATTCATTAAGTTATTTCAACTTGTATTCATTCTATGATAGCGAGATCACCAAACGTCCCCCATCTCTAAGTAAATGGCACTGATAAAGTGATCATTAACATACCCTTCCTATGGAAGGGAGGGTATGGGATGAACTTGACATGAAACAGAAAAAGTTCACATGACAAAAAAGAATAAAATAGTACTTTTCCTGAACCTCAGAGCTTTATTTCATTCCATGATGCAGGTTTAATATGAGGCTGCCAAAACAACAAACTGGGAGAGGGCACAATAGTCTCCCAAACCAATATGGAGCTTAGCACAGCTGTCAATGTGCTGTTCAAATGCTATGCAACACATGATGATAAGTAAATAAATACAGTAAAACAAAAGAGATAGCAGCTAAAATGTTTAACACAGTCAAACATTAGTATCTAGTAGTGTCTGTACAGTTTTTGTTCATTTACAACAATTGTTTAAGCCTGATTCTTTTGTGCTAAATAAGTTTTCAGTGAACCTGCAACTTGGCCTTTGAGCAAATCAATGCAAATACAAAACAGACCTTTAAAACAAATCTATAAAATATAAAATTGCATCTTCCTGTATCATTCTGGCTACAGCCAGCAACTGCATCTTGGCATTTTGGATCTTTTCAAACAATTTTGCTACATTTAGTGCAAGACCTTCAAATTGCCCAAATCCAAAACCACATTATTCTCTGAAAGTGTGTAGAGCAGATTTAAAAAACAAACAAAACATAAATAAATAAACATAAATACATCATGCTGTCTCATAAACAAGCAGTCTTAACCATTTAAGAGCGATCCTCGGGTAAGACGAGTCAATGAAGAAGTACATACAAGTAGTGTTCACCTCAGAATGACAACTTCTTATGCACAAGCTCTTCAAAGTCCGTGATATGTTTGTGGCTTTGATGAAAACGTGTCTTATGAAATATGCTGAAAATATATATGCACATTTGTAGTCCTCCTTAAAGGGACAGTTCTATTTTTTAGGTCAGATACATTTTAGTGTCTTACCCACAGTAACAGATATTAGCACAGGGCTAGTTTGGGGAAGCAGACAGATAGAAACTGATGAATCAATATTGATATAGTCCTAAAATACAAGGTAACTAATATTTCACATTATTTCAAATATTTAAACAAGTTGTAACTTTGATAATGCATCTTCCCTGTGGTGTGTCAAAATATTGTGCTATTTGGAAGATATCAACAAATAGAAAAAATATATATATTTTTTGGATATCAGTAGATGGCACTATTTCATTGTCTAGACAACTCAGTTTTTACTCCTGTTTGCTTCTCCTAACCTGGCAACATCTGTCAACTGAAGGTTCCCAATTCAGTATCACAGCATAATGTCCATTTAAGCATATGTATACGAGCAGGACTCCCTTTAAGAATACCCATAAATTTGCATTGAAAACCCATATGTTTTGTTGAGAAAGTGCCCGTTGTATCTCTTCAGACAGACAGCATGGTTGGCTCCAGGCCACATGTGCAGGATTCCTATTAATCTCAATGTTATTAACCATAAATCAGCCACTAGCAGTACAGCTGTCTACTCTGGCAATGTGTTAGAATATAAGTCAAGTTAAGCCAAAGCCGGGCCTTTGTACACGCAGGCCTGGTGTAGTGTCCTTTGTAGAGGGGTGGTTTAAACCAGGTCATGTTTGGGGGGAGAAATGAGTAGTGTAAAAAGTAAAGCAAATGGGAGGGACATATGTAAGTAACAAGGCGAATGAAGAGGAAGGTGGGGCGGTGGGGCTATGGAGGAAAAAGGGAGTCTAGTATTCTTCCTGGTCTCGAGCACCTTCATCGATATCTTCATCTTCAGGTGGTGCAAAGCCCTCCTGCAGCAGACAAGAAGCAAACAAAGGTTACAGGTGGGGTTCCATTTAATTTTAACATTATAATCTGATTATTTCATTTTTTCAATACTAATACATAGTAGAAGACAAGTACACAATACTCATACTACTTGATTTTGCTTTATATAAGCCAATACACATTACTTATCTATGGCGTTTGGGGGCCCTCTAGTGGTAGGTAAAAATATAATATAAAGTGAACCATGAAAGAACTTACCTGTTGTTAAACATATATTTATTTCAGTGACATTTGCAGTCTTTTACTGTTGCATCAGCCCTTATTTTTCATACTATCTGAATGCCTGTGCTTTGTCAGCTTTGTTAGCAATATTTACCTCTGTAGCGTAGAGTATGTCTATGATTTTAGTGAGGATGGGGTTGTTCTCGTTTTCATGTTCTTGGCAGATGACTTCGATGTCTCTCAGTTTTCCAAAATAGAAGTCTCTCTCTTTCTCCAGGCCATCAACAGTGAGCTTCATGTCCAGAAGCTTTGGGCAAAATTAAGACACAAACAATTAACTACATAGAAAACAACATACTTTCGTTTGGATTCATGTCTAAAGACTGTATAATTTATCTTTTGTGATGATGAAGATAAGACAAGTATTCCCACGTGTGTGCAATGCACAGTTTATCAGTTCCAGTTTAGAGTGGACTCATGAACATTTCTCAGAATTAACCAACCAACATCTGCCTAAATTAAGGTAACAGTTTTGTTTGATCCACTGAAACTAGTCCCAACTGTATCATTCAGTGCAAAAGTACCACTGGTAGATAGCTATACTTCACACGTGCTGTAGATGTATGCCTTAAGTACATGATGGCAGTAGTGCCTGTACCTGCTGGTTGAGCTCCACCAGTTCAGCGTCTCCTCCGTTGCGTGTGACTGGAGGCCTGCGCGCTGTGGCTATCTGCCTCTGGGGAGGAGGGACACATTTGGGGCCTGTGGGAGATGTTCTCATTGGCCCTAAACACACAAATACACACAAGTTAGCAGTGGATTCACAAGCAAATGCAGTCACATGCAACAAGCTCCTTACGAAGTTATTCTACACTCCTGGTTTTAGTGACATCTATAAGCTTCATGCTGGATTGTTGAACCAACCTGGCACAAAGTCAAATGCTGTTTCAATTCAGACTTTAACTGCACGTAGAGAGAATGAGTTGGGTGCGAGTAAATATGTTTTTATTTCTTCTCACTCAACTCTTTTGGTTGTTTGTTTAATAATATATTTGTTTGCAATGATTTGTTAATTATGGATCCTTGTTATATTATTGCTGGGTTTCAGATGACATCACAACATTCTACTGGCCAATATTATCCAATACAGATGGGGGGCAGTTAAAATTCATATATTTAATCCGCAGATTTTAGTTGCGATACAGTGAGCTCTGGGGTCAAGTCACTAATAGAAATGATCAGGTTCAACATTCGTGAATTTACTTTTTGGATATTTTATGGCAAAGTACAATGTTATCAATGGGAAAATCTGACTTGCCCCACATCTGGGAGATGACATCATCACATTCTAGAATCTGAAAACCACCAACTGGCATTATGAACATGTCTGACAATGTACATGCATGAACTCAAAATAAATCTAAAACTATAGCTTTGAGAAAACCAGGATACAATGTTTTGTAACACATCATCAACACAGGTATTTGATCTGTAAAATGTCTTAAAGAATTATTAATTGTTACATCTAAATCATGTGTTATGTCACAAATAAATCACGTCATATGTCATCCAGTATAGTGGACGATGCTCACAGCACACAGACATGCTGCTGACAGTGTTACCTGGACGAGATGGTCTTTTAGGTTTGTGATGAGTGACACCTGGTTAGAGCGGGACGGGGCATGAACATGAGCAACACAAGGACACACCCTGACTGTCCATCGCTACAATAACTACTTTTTTTTAGGGACTAGTGTGTGGAGCTCTCTGATTTAAGTTAATCTCTTTGTAGAGACTGAGTGTACCTGGGTTGGGCAGCGGCGATGCCTCCAAGCCCTGACGA
>KN483284.1:48403-100003 GCA_000787095.1 Periophthalmodon schlosseri | reverse complement strand
CTTTCCCATCGTAATTAGCATCAAAAAACTTCTTAAACCACTGAAGGAACTCAAAGTTGTCTTGAAACTTTCCTTTTACCAGTCTCTCCACAGGGATGATCTGAAAGACATCATACACATTTTTTTTCTAATCTACAAACATATAGGCACACCTATTTGTAGGTCTATGTTTGGCATGTAAGCTTTATTGGAAAAGATACCAACTCCTAGCACCTAAAATGAGTATTTAGCAAGTTAAATCCCTCACCTTGTCAACGTTCATTCTTTTGAAGGCAGCCTGTAAGACCTTGAAGTTGTGGATATATTCATGTTCCAATTTAGAGTTAAACTTAACTTTCTTCAACAGTATGCACCCGGGAAAAAGCATGTCCATGAACTGGCAATAGGCAGCACCTGAGATACCACAGTTACAGAATGAACGTGATAATTATAGATAATACATAGAGGTGGACTGGGAGGCTCACCGGAACATAGCTGCTCGATCTTGGTGTATGTGAGCTGTAGTGAGTCGTTAACCCAGGCTAACATGTCATGGCGACTCAGGTTGTCTACGTTCATAGATGTGGAGTAAACATTCACCGCCATCCTCGAGCTTCCAGACACACAAATAACACATTACAGCAACTAAAAAGGTAATTTCTGCCCATTGTAGATTTTCAAGATCAATCCTACACATGGAAAATATTTAACTGGCCATACACAGAGGTGAACTCATCGAGCCAAATTACATTTCAAAGAAGATGCCTGATTTGTCTGTTATTAATGTTCATATCTGATTTACGGAAACAATAGTGAAATAAAAATGCCAGGATCATGTAGCACGAGTTAATACAAACATTTTAAGACTAAAATGACGAGCCTGACAGCAGCAGTTATGGAGAGAGGGGCAATAGTTTTTCAATAGAAAGTGAATTGGAGCCAGAGTTGACAGAGAAGGAAGCACGCCCATGCTCACTTCCTATTTGGAACGCGGCGGCTAGCAGGTTAGCTATGTCCATTTATATATACAGTCTATGGATGCAACGCTATAATAAATGGTAGCTGTCAGGTTCTATAATGTGATGATGTCAAACATGCATAAGGGGGGGCATTTTTCATATTGATAAGACTGTATTTTCATTAGAAATATCCAAAAGAAAAATCTACAAGTTGAATCTGTACAATATTAGTGAAAAGGCCGATGAACTTGCAGTAATACATCCAAAATCTGCATAGCAGCAATAATTTTAACTTAATTTCTTAAATATTATAGGTCTTTGGAACGTTGCAATGTCATCTGAAACTTAATAAACTATAGGTAGAAATACACAATATCACACTCACCTGCACTTGGTTAGAGTAAGAGAAAACTTTATGATCAGGTTTGTGCTGAGCCACCTTCAAGAAACCTACAGCAAAAAAAAACCGTTAGATCAACTGAAGAACATTTAGGCCTTTTACAAAAAAACATACAAAACATGGCTATACTGTGATGTTAATGAAAATATGTGCAATAACCCTTTTTATGTCTGTCTCAAAGCAAAAACATAATGGCACATGATTTGAATATTTGATGATTCTGAAGTGAAAGAAACGCTCTCCTGAAAGTGGCCCCACAGATGAAGCCCAGTCAGACACTAGTTCACTGGCTCAATAATCTGCCTCCGTTAATCCTCTTCCAGCTTCAACACGCTGTAACTCATCACAGCTCATGTCGGCAGCCAAAGTCCCCCGAATGGTATCCAATAAAGCAGAAATCACAGCTACCATTCATCACAATGACACAAATGGTTTAAAGTCCAAGTCTAGAGTATTTCCTGAGAAAAGTGTCTCCAACATAAACAGTTACAGGATGTCGCGCGCAGATATCACTTCCTGTCTCCAGAAAGCCCATTGGATCCAACAAGCAACACCATTTTATATAGTACTAATAGTATGCAACTTTTTAGCCAAAGAATAGACTAAAATAAAAGCATGTTTGTTTCTGAAGTAGAGATCAACTGATATAGGGTTTTTCATTGCTAATGATGATTGTCTAGAATCCAGAACAACTGATGGCCAATAAGCTCTGCCGATATTTTAATTAATTAATTTTTTTATTAATTTTTTTTTTTTTTGCACGGATATGTAGGGCTGATTTCGATTATTTCCCCCAAATTATGTCATTTAAATTCACTACAAACTCCCCCAAGCCCTTTTTTTTTTTACCACAAACCTTTAAGAGAGCTGTAGTCATGTTTTGAGCAGCTATCTCTTTGTATTAAAGTGTTAATATAAAGCTTTGTATGTGTTTTCTAGGCAGCAGATTGATCAAAACAAAATATCAGCCTATGCTGGAGATTTAAGGCCAATAGCCGAAACTCTAAAAAGGTTAAATATCGGCCTGATAGATCGGCCAACCGATATATCGATCTAACTCTATTCTGAAGTATGGTTTTAGCTTTCTATTTCCATGGAATTATGCCAAAGTTGCCACATCCAGAAAGAAACGTATTTACCTTTAATAAACAATGACTAAATGCAACAACATTTTGTAATATTTTTACATTTCATTCCATATTTAAATATTTATGAAATATTGTTAATAGATTATATTTTCATATGCATAGTGCATTCATTATATATGTATATATATATAGTAATGTTAGTATTTTGTATTAATTAATGTATTATTGGTTCACATTATTTTGTAGCATTACATAATTACTATCTTAAGTAATAATTAAGATGAGTTATTGATGATGATGATGATGATGATGATGATGACGAATATTTTCACAGTATTAATCGGTTATAAGGCAGTAGTAATGTCTGTAGAGACACACCCCTGTTTAACTCTAGGGATAGTATCACACATCACTGAGTCCTAAAGTCTTTCATCCAAACAAGAAATAAAACTTTTATTGTACTTTTTAAAGGTTTTCACAAATTTGGCAAGTGCCTTTGCTATGAGCCAAAACGTTTTTTGACCTTTTGACGCTGTATAAGCTGAGAAGTTACCTTGTTAAAGCATATCTAACCCTCTTGTTTCTGTAGTCAAATTACAAATATCAAGAAATAGCGATGCCCCTGAACCAAATGAATATCTACAGCTTATAACAAAAACGTATTGCATAGCATTTTATGCATTACTAAAATAAACCAAGTCAAAACTCGAAAATTATGAGAATGGAAATTGCAACAACACACAGAAAAAAACACAACGTTATGATCGTTGAGTGGTCACTTGATCCAGAATAATAACACTATAAACGCCCAAAGTGAAAGTAAGAGTAAAAGTGTGTACTGCTGCTGCAGTCCTGTGCAGTGTGTACCTTGCACTGGGCCCACAGTGATTTCCCCTCAGCCCGGTGCCACTCTGTTACACGGTCGCTCCATGGATTCACTATTGTATCGCTAGCTGCTGGCTAATTGCTAACGCTGCCTCATGGATTTTTCCATGGATATGCTTCATATTCGTGCTCTCAAAATGTGTATATATATTCAATTTTTATCTACATATCCCAAGCAAACAACAGTACAACGTAGTATCAGGTGAAATAATAGTATATGCTGGAGTTACCCCCTCTGCAGGCCTTTCCGTTAAAACACAGGCACAGGAGAAAGAATGACAGCGCTGTCTGCCCTCGCCGGGGTGCTATTTAAGTATTTCTTTCAGACATAAAATTATACTATGAACATAAAACAATATAAAAACAGCAAAAGAACACATTTTAAGTTACGCAGATTTGATAGTACTCACTGAAGTCTGACCACAGTCTCCCTCACACGGCGGTCCCGTTGTTCAGATGATGGCTTTCTGTTGCTATAACCCGACTCTTACCTCAGCAAGTTGCGCCAGACTGCTCCCACCTAAGCCTCTCATACTGCGCATGCGCAACGCAGTTTCATGATTTTGCTTGACTTTCTGTGCAGCTGACAACCCTCGAACAGCCATGTTGGAGAAAATGTCCGGTTCTTAAAGCTAACCATGTTTGGCCATTAACGTAAAATTTACAGCCAAAAGTTGTTATTTATAGTTTACTTGATTGCTTTTTATGTTTTTATGCATTGCCATTGACCTTTTTGTTTCACTTAATTAATTTGCTTAAGGCTTATTTAGCTTGTGGCCATCCTTTGTTTTCTATGAATGTAATTATAAAGCAGCATAGTCTATGGTTTGATGATGGAGCACCTATTCCTCAGAGATGGGTCATAGTGGCCAAATAGGTTTTCTGTTTGATTTATTGTATAGCATTTTAATAACTATTTTTACTCAAATATATTTGGTGCAGTAAGTCATTATAAATAACATGAACCTGGTAAAACTAATTGGAATCATTCTCAAAGTAAAGCTAATGTATTAGCAAATTAATTGAGTTAATTAATTGAGTATTTATATCAAAAACACTATAACATGTTTGATACAGTTTAATTGTGGTAAGAAACAAGCAGCCACATACAGAGTCAACAGTTTTACTGTCCACCACAAGAATCTACAAACACACAGCCACTGAGCAGTTAATGCCTTCAAAACAACAAATTCATCCACAATAAAATAATGTCAGGTTTATAGTAAAAAACAGCACCATTGTTGATCAGAGAGATGATGCTTCTTGACAGTAAGTGGTGCTTCTCATGCACAGCGTTAATGTGGCACAGGTGAGTCATGTTGGCACGTTCTTTCAACTAAAATACAAAGTTCCTAAATATACACAGACAAATGATGTGACCACGCATAAATATAATACTGTTAGGTAAAAAGGACAGTATGAGGAGGTGAGAGGAGCAGTCTTCGCCTGTGCAGCTCAATCTTCCTGCATGTGGAGACTTGACCAGTAATCACTTATTATTATCCTTATCCATTTGGTGCTACTGCAGGTGATGCATATTGCACAAAAGAGCATAATTTTGACTAATAATGCATATTCCAATTGTCCATCTATTGCTACAGACAATATCAATCAAAATATTTTGTATTTATTATATTTCTATTGTCAGACCCTTAACTACTAACTGTGCATAATGATATGTTAAACGTGTTAGCAGCATCTAAATGAGTACACACAAGGTTTTAACTTTAGCACCTTCTGTAATATTCTGAATAAGAAGGCACTATTTCCACATAAAGGTTTTTTATATATATATATATAATATGTAGTAGTACAAACAAGTTGTCCCCATGATCTTTCCTATTTTATTAGAATCTGAATAGAGCTGAACAACATGCAGTCCACAAGACAGAATTAGTTACAACAATTGCACCAGTTTCCATCTTTGTTTCAACATCAGGGAGGTCAAGATGCTTTCAGAAAGCCTATGCAGTATGATATAAATGTCTTCATTGTCAAGCAGCGAATGTGTAAGCCTTGCAGGGGTCAAGTCTAACTTAAATAGAGCACAAAAGTGTGTGTTTGAAGCAGTTGGATTTCATCACCACACGGCAGGGATCATTCGATGGAAATAAAAACACTGTCAGACAGGCCCATAGTGCAGCAGGAAGCCAAGCACAGTGGGAGGTTTAGTCACAAACATAATTCACAAAATCTTCATACAAGTCTACAGCTGTTATGCCTACTGTGTTTTGTATGAATTATACATGAAGGACTAAAAGATAGATCAGTGGTTCCAGGGGTATTACTCATTTAAATAATCCAGTCAACATTTGCTTTTAAACCACTAAAAACTGTACTGGTTTGTTAAATATTATAATCTATACTTCATTTCCTGATATGATGATTTTAGCAAAGCTCCAAAACTAGTCATTCTACTTAAGACATTAAGTATGTAAACTTTGAATAGTCCAATTACATAGTTAATCTTGCATGTAATATATATTCCCATAGCTCTTTTCTCGTGTAAATCAGTGCAGTTTTCCTGGTTGTTCAAAAAAAAAAAAGAAAAAGAAAATGAGGCTCGGAGTTGCAGATTTCCACGACTGGTTTACCAAATGCCACTGGAGCGACCTCCAGGAGGGGCCAGGATCCGAGCGGAGGATCTCTTGGGGATGTGGTCATCAACTTGAGATCCTGAGAGATATAAAATACAAAAATATACATTATGATAAACAAATGTACAAATTTTAGCTGCGCACACATTTGGCAGCCTGCAGTCCTCAAATGCTTTAGATAGTGACTTTACTATTTTTCTCTTAAATACAAATCATCACATCAATAGAGAGAATTTTTGTATATGATTTAGTTGTTTATCCAGCAATTTTGTTTCTTCTTTCTCTCTTGTCAGATACTCAAAACCATGGATGTTTTTGTAATCGTTCCCAGAAATAGATTTCATAATGTTAACATATTCTGTGTTGTTTACTCTCTTATCTGTCACTGGTCACAATGTCAAATATTGCAAATATGAAATCCTACCTGAGAGACTAAAGGAGGACTCATGGAGGTCCCGGACGCCCTGATGTGCTCGTGCACCTTTGGGAGTTTCACCGTCAATGGGGCCAAGACCAAGTTCCTTCTTCATCGTGACTGCAATTTTTGCCACGTCACCGGAGTATGGATCCCTTTCAACTCCTTTATAGACCTGAGTCTGCAACAATAAAGGCAACAGAGTAATAGTACAATACAAATAGTACATTCAAGCTCATAGGTAATAATAATAGCTGCAATAACACAATATGATTTTCAGTTGTAACACACAGCAAGAGATCGGAATAGCAATAGGTGCCAACATATTAAAACCCTGAAAGCCAGTACACTCAAAAAGTCTTCTATGTGAATTTCACTTTTTATACAATTCTCTGGCACCAATAAAAAGTGGGACATTCTCTAAATAAGTGGAGACAAGAGACAGAGGCCTAAATGGTAGCACAACCAAAAGAGGGACAGGTGGTCACCCTAATTGAAGAACTGCAAGCAAACTTTAAAAGCAATTACAGGCTATTCAAAACTATATCTTAAAAGTAACTACAGATCTCTTAAATGTTTTTTCAAAGCCTTAAACAGTAATCTTAAGCGGTGCAGCTGATGAAGTAAAAATAGAGAGAAGAAAGTGGTACAACACAATGTACTAATTAGTGTTGAAAGGGAACTGTAGCAGGAGGCGGAGGAGGGTTTGGTAGCAACAAGGAAAGGAGCTTCTAAGCTTTAAGTGAAAGCAAGCCAATATTAAGGCTTTTGTAGACTGCCAAATTAGGGACTAAGGACATTTGTACAGCGTGGCTATGTTCTCAACATTTTAAGAAAATAGTTTGCACATCATATATTTATACCAATTATTAAGTGTTTGTACATTGCTATGGTTTCCCCCCCTACACCTTGCTTTTAATATTTTATTTAGTAAAACAACTAAAATACAAGGAAAAAGATATGGTTTGAGTGACCTTTTCTCTCTGGACCATCTTCTTGTAGAGGTAGTCGGGGAAAATACGCTGAGGGTAGTATTTCCCAGATCCTTCAGCGCACATGAACACACCATTCTCACAAACCAAACGCCCCCTACTGATGGTGACCAGAGGCACACCATGGCATCTCAGGCCCTCGTAAAGGTTAAAGTCTCCACCCTGCACCTGGGAGCTCACAGAGATAGTCCTGTGAAGACACAAAGTTATTAAAAGTAAACATAATAATATATTTTTGTGTTGCAGACTTTAAAGTAATAATTTCTCACCTTGTTGCATCTGGATCCCAGACAACCACATCAGCATCAGCACCAGGGATAATGCGCCCTTTACGTGGGTACAAGTTGTAGATCTTGGCAGCATTGGAGCTTGTAACAGCCACAAAGCGGTTTTCATCCATTTTTCCTGTTACCTAGACAATGAGTTCCAGATTAAATACAATCTATTATACAGTCTACTATACAGTGGAAATGACAGGCCAACTGGAATAAGTTTAACTTACCACCCCCCTCTCCCAGATGACACTCATTCTGTCCTGGACTCCAGCTACTCCGTGGGGGATCTTGGTGAAGTCCTCCTTTCCAAGAGCTCTCTGCTTTACATTAAATGGACGATGTTCTGATGCCACAACACTCAAGGTATCACTAAAACAAAAGGAAATCAAAGGAAATATCATAATACAACCATTGTAAATCTGTATTTTTGGGGTATTTAAGAACATACTTTCCCAGCAGGCCCATGAGGTAGCCAGGTGTGTTGGGTTCAATGCGGAGAGGAGGCACCAGGACGTGGGCTGCCGCATGGGCCCAGTCCTGGTGGTAGTACTGCATCCCGCTCAGTACTGCGTGAGCTACTGTGGTCTCTGCATGGACCACTTTACCTGAAATCACAAACACAAGAAACAATTACAATCTACACCAGCATCAACTGTACAAAGCATTTACATGAATCATTTGTCACCTCATAATTAAGAAACATATTACCTTGCATCTTAGCTGCAGCAATCATGTCTCCAGCAGATGTACTTGACACATTGACCAGGTAGATTGGGCAGCGAGCCTGGACAAACAATGTATCGGTTAATTTGTTTATTAGCATACAATAAGAATCATAAAATACTGTTGTAATGACATACCCGATTTGCAATGGTGATAGCTCTATGGGTGGCTTCTGACTCCAACTGCAAGAAAAGAAAACTGTAAGAATAGATTTGAACCTTTTAAACTTTTCACATAATGAGGTAAGGACATCACAATATCAAATTTTAGTGTTACAATTGTTGTGAAGAGAAACATCACGATTTAATTATTATTCACAATTATTGACACCATGTCCAAACAGAGGTGAATTCCTTAATTTTGTTTGTAAAATGGTCAAGATTATAATGTTTTAATTTCTGCAGGTATAAACGTATGTTATTCCATTATTATAAACTTCATCATCATTTATTTCAGTTTACAACATCTGCATCATCACCTCCTCTGGGCGGCTGATCTCAATCCCCTCTGGTCCAGTGATGCCCAACTCGAGAGCTTCCCTGGCACCCTAAAAGTAAAGTAAAAATTATTAATCCTGTTTAATTTAATGTACAAAAGCAAAATGGTTATTAGTGATACGTACCTCTGCCACCAGCTCTCCGTTCTCAGCGTGGACCCGAGCAATGGCCCCAATGTCCTTACAGGTCTGCAGAGTCTGGTACAGCTCAGAGTCCCTCAGCATCATCAGGTCTTTGTAGGCCATGTACATCTGAAAGGAGTTCACCCCATGCTCCCGTGCCAGGGCCTCCATCTCGTTACGAACCTAAAAAAATACAGGCGAAATGAGATTTGGGGTGCTGTCTATGAATTATTCTATTTTCTGTATCAGTCAAAATTAAGTGTACTCATTATAATAGTTATATGTAATCAATAATAATGGGGAAATTTACAAATGTTCAATATTATAACAAATTGAGGGTTTTAGGGGGAAAAAATCACAAAACACATGCCAACAGACAATAATTTATCATAAAGAAGTGGTGCAGACAGTGTAGAGTGTAGTCATGAAAAGGTGTTAAAGCCAAAGGCAACACTGAAATGAGGTCAAAGCTCATTCTCCTTCTTTTAGCTTAGAAACAGCATCTGGCCATGTTTGGCATATACAATACAACCAAACAAAAATGAGACATACATCATAATCATTTGTAATTGTAATTATTAAAATTCTATATATAATATTATGACACACTTTATTTTGTTTTTAGATGCCAATTATGTCCATCTAACCTTATACCCTCTTTTGACTTTTCCTATATTATAATATTATACTTGTTTTTTTTTTTTTTTAATTTCTCTATATTATAATAGGTAGCCAGAAAAATGTTGTATCATATTTATTTCATACTGAAGTCAATACACTGAAACAGATGCCTCCAGACTGCATGTTACTACACTGTTTCCCCCTACTGTAATCGGATATGGCACATAGTAGTAGCCAGCCAGTGATGCGGAGCAGACTTTTGAGCCAAAGGCTGAATGAATCATATAGTCTGCATAATGTGCCCACTGAGCATGTGTGTTAACCCAGATCTACACGGGGTTTAATCTAGGTCACTTCACATTTCACCTATATTTTGAAATGCGTCTGCAGCTTTATTTTAAAGTGTAACTGTGAGGTAATGTGTGTTATGGATGTGTTTAAGTTCCAGTTCCTCAGTTTTACCTTGGGTCCCCACCACGTCACCCCAATATGCAGACTGTAGTCACAGCAAGTCTTCGCATCAGCCAGCTCCTTGCACTTCTCAAAGGCATCCACCAGGGAGCAGTGCTGTTCGGGCAGCACCAACGCCATGACCATAGTCGTGCCGCCCATCAGAGCCGCCTGGGGGAGAGAGGAACAGGAGATGGATATTTAGGGGTGAGACAATGGAGCACAGAGAGGGGAAAATAATTAGGAAGGGGACAATGACAGTGCTGTGTGCGGGTCCCTGAAAAAAAAGCCTTATAAAGTGCCAGTGTTTTTCTATTGTCTAAAATTGACTAGCATGGATCTTCATGGCAAAGAAATTAAACATGTAGACTAGGGTTAAGCTGAGCAATTATCATTATTATTATTATTTTTATTGAGACATCTACAGGCAATCCTCTGTCAGTAAAAGCATGTGCTTTCGAACAGTTTCAAGTTCAGACTTGGAGGAGAAAAAAATTTGCTGTTTTTTGTGATAAACAGCATTGATGGTCAGGAAATCAATAATTAATGAAATGAAAGCCATTTTATTTTGCTTTTGAAAAAAAAAAAAAAAAAAAAACTAATCAAAAATTGAGATAGATCAATATGAGCCATATCGCCCAGTGCTAATGTAGGCCTATGTAGTACATCAATGTTTCAACATGCACCAAAATACAATAGTTCATAATTACTTGCTTCACTGCATACTGTTTAACTACAAATATTAACAGTGACAGAATATATAAGATGAGAAAACAGGGGTGGTGTAGTAACAGGAATGGTTGGCCGATTTTCTCATTTCCGTCGAATGAATGAAAAGTGAACCTTTGTGTCGCCATGACAACAGATTCTGCTCAGTCACTGCCCAGTACATGTCCCCACCCTTTATCTTTTCTACTGTACTTAACACAGATCAAGCTGAGATTACAAGTTCTCGACAAATTATTAAGCGTGACACAAGATATGAAAATAGTCTTTTATAACAAGAGCAGCCATATTTTGTGATGGAGGATGAAAAAAACTTGTCAATCAAACACCTAAAAGGGTACCACGTTGCCATGGGAACCTCATCATCTGCAAAGTCAGGCTTGCGAATGGCTTCATATGTTGTGTGTGTGTGTGTGGGGGGGGGACAAAGGACATTGGGATCGCAGCAAGGGATTGTGGGATTTACTGTGTCAGAGCATGACCTTAATTAAGATTTAGTGACTGTGGTGTGATACAGTGATGGAGTTGCCTCCTTGGAAATGCCTTGAAAGCAAAGAATGTAAACTTTAAGTCAAATCAAAACTGAAATAGCTTTACCAAATCAGTTTTTGGAAGTGTAATATCTCTAGTCAGGCTGCATAAATTCAATCCCCTCATTGTCTCTAAGCACCGCAACAAAATGTTGATGTGGCACATAAAGACTAAACACTGGGTTACTCTGTTAAAGAGCCCAGTCTACAACTAGGAACATAATCCAGAGAAAAGGAGATCAAAGTGAGAGGGACAGAAGGAGGCCACTGTACAATATTCAGAACAAGTGCATGAAAGATGGTTGCCATAACTAGAGCAATCTTCATATGTGCATACAGATAAATATAGTACAGAACAGTACAGGCCTGATAAAGTAGCATGCAGAAGGACAAATTTCCACATGATTTGGTCTGTATGAGTATTATAGGTGAAGGAAGCCCAAGTGTGTCCCATTTAACAACTTTTATTAGCACCATCTCTAAAACATTACAAAATGCAGTCCACTAAGGAATTAATATAAAGCTTTATTCGTCATTACACATGTTGTACAACAGCTGCAACACATCACTGAGGTCAGGAAATATAACTGACTGCTCTACTAAGTTATTTTGCGAGATATTGACCTTATTCTGCCTCACCCACTTTCGCCCCTAAATGCAACTAAAGCGTGATTTTTTTTGTGGTGGCACTTCCGGTAAAGCGAGAATCCCAGTCATTTCAATGGAGAATTTGAGAAAAGTTTTGCCACTAAAATATGATATAAAGTAGGTTGATTTGTGTCAAATGTTCAATGTTCATGTGCACTGATTCTCTGGGAGGCTTTAAAACGGCTTTGTAGTCCATATAGAACTTATTTACTGTCAAGATCAACAGCCGCATGCAAAATAACACAACCCAAATGACGGAGGTGACGCTCACGTCATCTTCTAGAATAAGGTGAATAGAAGTATATCTTTCTCTTTATAAAATAATGGCTTCAAAGCAATACACTTTTCATTTTAAATTTCGTAGGACATTCACTGGCCCATTTATAAAACGAGTGTGTGGCAGGGTGCTGCCAGTTACAGAATAATGGGCCATGCCAGAGGATGCAGACAGAGGGAAATAGTTTTGGGGGATCTGATGTTTCCGTGGTAACACTGTAACCATAGAAACGACACAATTCCACACACGCTCTAAAGTTGTACATGATTACCACATAAACTGGCTATTATGTCTGCAGACTTTTCAATAGGTTGCTTTAGTATTTATGATTGAGGAGAAGTGCTAAATTTCTGTGGGAAATGTTGCTGCTACATTAGGCTGGTTGCCATGGCAGCAGGGTCTTTCTGGTTTTGTGGGAGGTGATGGTTGCTCTGAGCTGGGATGACAGGGAGCAGGGGTGAACTGGCATATGAGCCCCCCTCCCCACAGACACACACAAATCAACCCACTTCAGCTGGCATTCCTCTGGACTTGAGCCTGTCTCTAAAGGCTCTGGTGCAGCTAAAGCTCTTCCGTCACACTGCCAACAGATCCTCCAGGAAATTCAGAGACAAATTCATTCCGATTCATTCATTCAGAAATAGAACTGGAAAAATGGCTATGATTTGTACTTAGCATAAATACAATCCTTACATGACACATTTTGAAAACTTTTTCCCATTCAAAAGATAACCTATTTTGTCTTAAATTGTTAATCACTATGGTAACAGTCCTAATAATTTAGCATTCTGAAACCCACGGATAAGGCACTGTAGAATAGATCAGATTCCAAAGAAGTTAATTATTAGAAATTAATTAAAGTAAATAAAATAGGTCAAACACTGTTCTAGAAAGTGAATGAATAATAGAAGAATCAAATGTAATAAGAAACCTATCACGCTTGTGGAGTTACTGAGACATGAGTAATTGATTGATGCATTTAATTTAAATTTTTATGTTAATCCAGACTATATATTATTTACCTCTAACAAATGCTTTGTCTTGTAACTTGCACCCATAGAAAAAGAGAAAGCTACATCCTCATAGGGTTACATTCTGCCAGTGGGACAATGACTTCATTCATTAAAATTTCAAATCTTTTAATTAGTAAATCTTCCATCAGGCTCTTAGTCTCTGGGGACAGTGGAAAACATGCAGAGTATTCACAGAAAAAGCAGGAACAGTTGTGTGAGAAGGGCGTGCTTTTGCTCTGTTTGATGACAGCTGTTTTCAGACTTCCTACAGCACTATACACATGTGGTCATTAGTCTCTATTAAACTCTCCAAGTACACCTCATACTTCACTCATACTTCCACAATTACTGTTTGCAGTTACGTAATTACATAACAAGTTCACAATTCTGTCATTGTGATATTGTTATAGTGCACAGTTGCCATAGCAATTAACAATTCAAAACAATTTATGATTTGAATGATTTGAAAGTGAAACGCACTCAAAATGGCAATTATAAACAGGTAGCTGAAATCCATGAATAGGAGAATAATTAATGTTTAAAATGTCATATATACTGTATTTTTCATACAGTCAGCATTTCAACTTTATATATTTTATGTATAATAATGTGTATTGCAGCTGAACCTTGCTATTTATGTCAATCTGTGGTATATATTGCTCCATATGACTATATATTGTATTGGTAAGAGAATCATAAAAGTTGCTCTTGAGTCCTGGTCAGTGTATGTGAGTGAGTACCTTGGTGCCGCTGTAGAAGTCCTCCTGGATGGTGGCGTTCATAAAGGTCTGCTGCAGGTGAACACTGGTGTCTATGCCTCCAGGAAGCACCAGTTTCCCAGTGGCATCAATGACTTTAGCTCCTCCAGGGATCATCAGCTCCTTACCAACCTGATCAGGTACACAACACGCATATAGATGAAGTTTGAATATGTAAAAATATATATAAATATTAATATAACTAAATAATATGCTGTTTTCATTTCCCAACCATCCACAAAAACAAAAGGACAAAAAATAGCACTGTTGAATGTGAACATGAGCTTATTACAAGAATATGCAATACTTTATAAATTACCAGACAAGTTGATAAAACTAATCCGTGTACCTGCTGGATAATCCCGTTCTCAATGTAGACGTCCGCCTCGTGGGTGAAGTCATCGTTGACCACCTTTCCTCCTTTGATGAGGATTCGCATGGACCCCGCATTGGCCGACATTGTCCTGCAAAAAAATGTAGAAATTAATTGATTAAAATCACATACACGTTTTAAATAGCTAACCGAAATCTGTTTTGCTTTGATAATTGATAAACTAAACTGGGACTAAACCTGGAACTATACCTGGACCTGATCAGGACTACATCAGGACCAGAACAGGACTAAACTAGGACCAAACCAGAACAAGTATGAATACAGGTATACAATGTGAAAATTTAGAGCTACTGATTTATTGCGAGAATCTACGATTTGCACATCCAACATCCAAAGTCAGTGTTGAAATCTTCCTCATAGAGCTGCTCTTTCCTGATGTGCAGTGTCTAAATAAACAGCTTCTCGTCAGTCACTTGATGAAAGCGAAATGAACAACACTGGGACAGCTTTGAAAATGTGTTTAGAGATCGTTCACAGCTTCTCTGTCAAATACCCCACACAGAAATACTGTCTTTGCACTGTCTTCCTTCACTTCCCTAATGACACTGTCTTATGCAAAGTCATGATCATCTCAGCTTTTAATTTAACGCTGATTCATGTATTACAGTTTATGACACTTTTCCCTGGAGGCCTCACCTTTCTGGGCTCTGAGTTTTTAGAGTTTTATCTTACTCTATAAAATATTAAAAAGACCGAGGAGCAGATTTATAATTTACATTCTGCATGATCTGAAATGTGGCTCAAAGAGGGGAAGCTGAGCAAGAGCAAAAGTAGAAACAATAGTCATGTCGAGATATGCATGTAGTTTGTCAGAAGAAACATTTGACATTGTTAGATGGAACTGTAGATCCTTAAAGATGCACTATGTCCTGGAATATTACACTGTAAGGCTTATTTAGCTCCATAGAGACAAGGAAGTTATGCTACCAGGCCAAGTCACAGCTGAGACCTGTAGAGAGGCGACCCGACTCAAAGAAAGAATCAAATGCATGTTTTAAATTTTCTTTAGCAATTAAAACACCTGGAATTGAAAAAAATACAAGAGACATATATTTAATCCCATGCAAAGCCATTACATCTGCATGGAGACAAGCAGGAGTCAGACCCTCCAATAGAAAAGTTACATAGTGCACCTTTAAATCAAATCAAATTCAAATATGAATTGTCAATAAATAAACCATACATTCATTTTTTTTTAATATAAAATAGTTCTATCACCTGTCAACATTCATAAGCACTGTTAATATATTTGAGCTACTAAATATAGAATGAAGATCTAGCTTTGGTGTTGTTCTTTAAAGGTGCTCTGCAGTTTGTATTCTGCATGGATGGATGACTGTGTGCAATGTGGTCCAGGACACAATGGACCTCAGTCAAACAAAAACAGAGAGAAGGATGGAGGAGAATAGAGAGGGAGGAGAGGGGAGGGAAGGAGGGATGAAGGGGAGGCCACTAAACACCAGAAAATCATGATATGTCATCATAATTTAAGCAATATTTTTGTTGTAGTTGGTTTATCAATAACGTACTTGATTATACTTTCATTGATATGTCATTAAGGTAGAGTATGGTAATCAACAGATACATGATTAAATAATGGTAATAATGTAGTATTAGTAGGAGTAGTAGTAGTAGTAGTAGTAGTAGTAGTAGTAGTAGTAGTAGTAATAGTAGTAGCAGTAGTAGTAGTAGTAGTACTAGGGTTGTGAAAAGTACCAATACCCAGATATCAATTAAAACTAGTATCAAAACTAGTATTGATATCAAAATTGAGTTTGTAATTATAGATCTGTAACACACTAATAATAAATAATTGTTACTAAAACTATATCTGTAATTATTAAAAATCTTTTAAACCAAAAACATGTACCAGTGATAGATGTGTAAGTAAATTCAGGTCATTGTATACTGAGTGTGTGATGAAGCTGTATGGTAAGCAGGGAGGAGGGGGTCGATGCAGAAAGCAGCCCCACAGGCTTTATAGAGAGCGGGATAAAAGAGCTGTTACCGTGGAGATGAGCAGGGCAGCCTATACTTAACACACTGAGGAGACTGCACATACCAAGATGGTGAAATGGACTTGAGCAGCCATAAGGATAGAGATGCACAACGAATGAAAAAAAATCTTAGTTAATAACTAGCTTTGAATGAACTGTCTGGATCAATTGTAGCTGCAATGACAGGGAAATGAGAAACCACCAAACAGAAGTCTGCTCTAACTAATAATTAAAGACAAGCTAAAGTTGATCTTGTTTTCCATTTAGCCTGCATGGTCCAAACCCACACAGCTGACCCAGTGAGGGAGAGTGGGAACAGGAATGCTGACTCAACAGGCCAATGGACACAGGATTATTTCTTATTAATCATTGAAAATAATTACCTCTTGAATATTCATGCCAGATTTTTACAGTAGTGGAAAGAATATTGAAAATTTTAACTCAAGTAAAAGTACAGTTACCTGGTCAATAATGTACTGCTAAATGTGTACTTAAGTAAAAATTAATAAGTAAAATACAAAACTTGATTTTAAATCCCAGTCCACATATTCTCAAAGGTCTGGCCAATCAGAGTGTTGTATATACAGTAGTTGTTTGTAGGCATAGAAAGAAGCAGAGACAGTGGTGAGACGACCGTGCATTAAGACAATTGGGATTTGGGACTGATTGAAAATGTAATGAAGTACAATTACTTACTCAATTACAAGTACAAGTACAAATCTACTCAAAAAAGTGCATTTACCCATAAAATCTACTCAATTACAGTAACATAAGTATTTGTAATTAGTTACTTTCCACCCATGGACTTGTATGACTGACATATTTCTTCAGTGCAAAAGTGGTGGTGGTGATAAGAACATATAATCAATGAGAATGTGGTGGAAAACACTGACAGCAGAATAGATGTGATTTCAGACAGACTGCAGTTTGAAGTGACAACAGAGAAGCATGTATGTTTCTGTCTGAGTGGATGAGGAGCAGACTGAGAACGTGTGACAGATGTGTTGATGGGATGTGAGTGACAAGAGCGAGAGAGGGCTGTCTTTAGAGATCAGCTCGTCAAATAATAAACTTGAAAGGTGTCCAATTTGTGCTTCCATTATTATAAAATGTGGGTTTGTTATAACGCAGTAACCAGAGATGCGTCAATGCCATATAGTCTCACCGTTTCCTTACCAGTACCTCAGCAATGGTTCATGTATCACCAACACTATCGCCTCAAAGCAAGAAGATCCCTAGTTCAATTCTAGACGATTTCAGGAACATTGTAAAATAAATGATTACATGGTCACATTTATATAACACTTTCTACCTCACACTGCTTTACATCAAGGAACCACTCACACATTCACACACCAATGGGGTAGAAGTGGGTTAAGTGTCTTGCCCAAGGACACAAAGTAAGTATGCACCTGTGGAAACTGGGATTGAACCGCCAACCTGTGAGTCAGTGGATCTACCAACTTTGCTAGTAGTACCAGGAGCAGATTCGAACCAGTGACCTTTGGATTGAAGAAAAACTTGGTGCTCATGGTTTACTCTCAACACAGCCCGGATGTCTGATTTTTCCCCAACAACTAAAACTAGATCCTGACTGCCAAATATATTTTGTGAAGATCTAAAAGAAAATCTAAGACCCAAAGTTAAAAGCGTAAATCTATTCTTGACACTTCAGTAAAGCGTGTCCTGATTCTGCTGTGTCACCGGCAGACACTTAGCACAGACCAGCTGCCCCTGCACACATCAGTCCAGTGTTATGTGAAATGATCTCATAAGAACATGTGCAATAGACACACCGAGTCCACAGTGTTTAGTCAGGTCTATGAATAATGAATGAGGAGCAGCAGCAGGGGGTCACAGCACAATGCCCTTAGCTATAGTGAAAATAGCGTGTGTTACTGCAGCTCTCCACATCAGCACTTTTAGGACCACAGATCTACCAGTGCACAGTCAGTCTGTTACCCTCAGTGAAGCGTCACATCCAGAGTCACTGTCACTGTACACACAAGGGGAATACACTTAAGCTGTAATTAAGAAAGCATGATAATAACAATTAATCAGCAGGTTGAAATAAGTCTATATAAAGAAAATGTCAAAAAACTGCAAGTCTGTGTAATCCATCAGTCGTCCAGGTCAAGGTTCAGAAATTAATTTTTCTTTTACTACAAAAAGCTGCAAGAAAAGTTGAAGGATTATAAAAAAGAACACAGAGTTGGAGTTTAATCGTTCAAACAAGGGTATTAAGTGGTATTTCTAAACATGTGTGTAATTTTCCAACTCATTCACTTCAATTCAGACCCTTGAACCGCAATCAAGGCAGTGACTGCAGTTAAAAAATCTGATTATTTTCGGATTTCTAGACCTTTAAGATTACTTAAATAATATGCATTATTGTTGTTGGGGGAACAAAATAGAAATTGATGATGCTATATTGTTTTAATGTCCCTAGCCCTAAATAAAAGCATTAAGACAGGAGCACATGTTGGAAAGAAACAAAACAATAAACCCTGCAGCCAGACATGAACAAAAGTGTGATGTATTTTTGGATCAAGATGACACATTTAGAAACAATCTGAAAATCCCTGGATGTGTTTGGGCCTAACATGTGTGGCGTCAAATGTGAGAGCTGATGTAGAGCTGAGCGGACAGCTGCTGACTCCTGCCCTCCTACACACACACAAACACACATATACACACAACACACAACACACACACACTGTCAGACAGAGGTACAGCCATCCTCACAAGGGAGGGTTTAAAATGTCAAAAACAGCAGGCTCTGACCATCCAACTGTGATGGGGAGTCATGTAAAGACAAACAGAGATAAGGGGGATCGACTGGGAGTGCATGGATGAATAGGCCATTAGAGTATAGACATTTTGAATATTGGCATGGTTGAATTTCATTGGTTTAGCTTGAGGCATCATATGCAGTGCTGTCACAATACCAACATTGATTCTGATGCAAGAGAACATAATCACCAATTCTGATATCACGGTACAATACAGCACAATATAATAGCAGTTTCTCGCGTGGTCTGATGCTAGTTCTGACACAGCACAAATCTAAACTGTTCAGAAAAGGTCAATTTTTCAGCACTGACACTTGTTCAGATGATTTACAAAGCTAGTTTAAGTAGCCTTTCAATTAGTATCTGTTTTGTTTGACAAACATAGACTGTATAAAGAATATAATTTATATATACAGTCTATGTTGACAACTCTAATTATATGACCCAATAGACTAACTCAGCTGACAGCATAAAATATCATGTTACTTGTATATTTCTTGACACTAAGTTAAATAACATATTTTTTTTCCCTTTGAATATTTTCTGCCTGACACAATGGAAATCCTACAAGCCGTATTAATTTGAACTGGAATGACCACAGACCACAGTAGTTAGAAATAGTGATGGCAGAAGAAAAAGAACATGTGGTACAATAGAGGAAGAGCAAGAGTACGTAGTATTCCAGGATTAGTTATAATAGCAGTGATGTCTTTGGTGGACGTAGGAGGCCTATAGCAGTATTCGCAACTGTGGTGGTAGTAGTAGTAGTAGTAGGAGCAGTAGTAGTAGTAGTAGAAGTACTAGCAGTAGCAGTAGTAATGAAAGTAAGTGGTCCTACAATCTCAATGCCAGGTAACATCATTATTTATTTACAGAGACACCAACTTATCTTGATCGTTCAACTTAATTTAATACCACATAAAAAAGATTGAAGAAGCCCGTTGGATGAATTCAATTATTAATGGTGTGCTGATGTTTGCTGATGCAAGATGTAGAGAGGATAACGACATAGCTAAGCAGTAATAAAACATTAACTATAGGGAAGATCAACTAGAACTTGTAACTTTGTCACTCCTGAAAAGAAAAAGCTAGCTACAAGTAAGTCTGTTTTTCTTTTCTACATTTCATCTTGTGTTGCAGAGAAAATGACCACACCTGCGCCAAAATCATTGTGTGACAGACAATTAGAGTCTATTTGCACACCAGACACTTGTTGAGTATGCATATGTTAACACCTACATGACCAAGCAGAGACGGGCTTAGAGACATCGATCATTTTGCAGAAAAAGGACACAGTGTAATAGATAGGACACTACATGCAGGGATGCTGGGAGGGGTGTGGCAGCATCAGTGCACATGTAGCCAGGCAGACAGCGTAGGTCCAACCAGATAAATCAAACTCATTATATATAGTGATGCAACCGGTGGCAATTGAAGGAGGTTATCTTTTACAACTAGTCTCTTTAATTATGATGACAATGCGTAATTAAAAAATCACTCAATTGTCTTGGCAAAGAGGTTACTCAGACGTGAGAATGCGTAATCATCCTCCAACCAGATTAGTTGGTTTGAATGTATTCAAATCAATGTGCTGCATTAGAGACCCCTTAACCCCCAGCATGAATCACTAAACAGCCGTATAATCAGTGAAGAAAAAATAGTTCACATTTTATATCACCAGATAGAAGCTGTGCGTAAAGTCCGCATCGCGAAATAAAATGGACAGGTTATTTACAACGTGGGTGCACCGTGTTCTGGACAGAAAACCCGACTACATGTAATACTCATTTCATCATTAGCTTATTCCTGGTCTAATAGGAAGTAATAACACCACAATAGAATTACATAATGCCCAACAATTGCACTTGCTGTGTATGGCAAAGATGGTGCACATAAAGGACTCAAATCTTTGAAAGCATTTCGACGTCGAGTGCGAGGAGGATGCCAGCTTTCACCTGCCCCTACACTGCTGCCAGAACACAGTCTATTCTTTAACCAAATATACAGTTTTGTAGTTGCCCCTCATAAATAACAGTTAGATGTCAAATATAGCGAAAACGACAACAGTATTATGAAAGTATGGTCATTTATTCTCTCGGTCATTGTGTTCAAATTGGTGACATTTTGACACAAGCAGAGAATGAATGGGAACAAAACGTGTGGATTAAACAGTTAACATGAAAATGATTAAATGCACATGTAAGACAGTTAACATCAGCACACTTTCTCTCAGCACTGTATAAGATAATAGTTATTCTTCGGTATGTTGTTAAATTTCTTACCCGTTTTATCCAGATATCCAGATCCCCTCCGCTGCAAAAGCCTCTACACAGACTCGAGGACAGCTGCCACCAAAATCCGCAGATGCTTTTGCCCGAGCGCCAATCACAGGCCGAGGAAAATTGAGAAACTGAGAGGGCAGCCAATAGGAGGGGAAATGTGTTCCCTTCGTTTGGGGAGACAGGGGCGTGTCTCCTCCTGCCTCCAGAGACAGATGGCGCTTTCACTGGGTGTAGGAAAAACGGCTGCTTGGGTAGTAGTTACCTTTTGACGCTGGTGATCGATATTTTAAACATCAGTAGAGGATGTCAAATGGGCTTTTATATTAAGTATAAAAGATAGTACCAAGTGTATTGTCTGCTGTTTCTGTTCCTTTGAATCATTTGGCAGTTTGTGGGTGGCATCTCAATTTTAATAGGGGATGATTTATGGTTTAAACAAAGTAAACAAAAGAAAGTGGTGAAAATAGTTACATCAATGCTGCAAATGTGTTTCAGTTAAAATGCATTATGAATAAAGTATTATATTCAAATAGGCCTAATGATACAATGAGTCATGAGCTTGTATTTGTCAGGGTTGTGGTGCTATTTTATTTTGATAAAGGTAACTCTGTTAATACTGAAATCACCTGAAATTACTGAGGTTTCTAAACTTTGAAAATGTCATTGCGTCTACAGCAAAATAAACCCATGAGGATCATCTGACGTTACATTTTCCCTGTTACAAGTGAAAGCATCATATGTAGATTAGCCACAGCACTGACATCACCCTCCTGAGTCTAAGGAAAATAAAATTGTATCTCAACATCACAACCAAGTCTTAAATTTGAGGACAGGTTGTGGCACATTGGTCTGTGTCATGCCTCACAACAAGAGGGTTTTGAGTTTGAGCCTTTGCATGGTACCGTGACTTCCTTCCACTCATCTTATGCAAAATGAATGAAGAAAACAATGTATCACAAGAAACAGTCCTTTTTATTCACGTTTCATTTCTTACATAGTTTCAAGTACAAAGTTAAAATGCCTTTTAATTAGTTCATATTCATACAAGAGTAAAATAATAATAGTGCCTTTTTCATTACTACGACAAACTTAAATACAGTCATGTAAAGACAAACTTGATTTAAAACTCCTAACAATATATTTTTCTTATTTTCAGATAAAATTTTAGCACCTTTTTGAAAACATCCACCATTTCCTCCCTTCCTTAAAAAGTCGTCTTCCTTTAAGTCTTTGAGATGTGAGCGCCTATTGTTGTATTGTGTAGGGCGTGTGTGTGTTGACTTGTAATGGACAGTGTTTTAAATATGTTTGAGTATGTATCAGTAAAAAACAGCGCATTTTTCAGCCTAACAGCTGTCCATAGGCTAAAACAGACACCATACCCTAGTTATTCTTCTGTATACAAATGTCACACCAGTTCTTATGTCTGAGTCCATGTGTGCACTCAAATAGGCTGAAGCTGAAATTACACCTGCTACTAATACTTAAATAAGTATGTAATTGTAACTGTTAAAGGTCCTACATTACACAAAATGGACTCTTGTGAGCTTTAAGTTATGCTATAATGTTGTTACCTTCTCAAAAACATACCTGGAGTTGTGTTTTGTTTCATTCACACGTTGTCTGCATCCCCAAAGCACAAAATGCTCAGTTTCACCTTGTGATGTCATTTAGTGTCAGTATTAAGGTTAATTAGTTAGTTTTAAGGTTATTTTTTTAGCTTCAATTGAACTGATTTTTTTCTGAAGTACTAGAACAACCATAAGTTGTTGCTTTTATTTTTGAATTTTTATGTTTTACCTTTCAATTTCCTGAATTACCACTTGATGACATCACAAGGAAAAACAGAGTGTTTTCTGTTTAAGAGAAGAACTAAGCCTAAATATGCAGGGTTTATGTATTAAACAAGTGTGATTGAAACAAAACACAAGTCAAGGTATGTTTTGTCAAGGTATGATGAGTAAACAACATTATAACAGATCAGAAAATAGTGTAATACAGGTCCTTTAAATTGTTTTGTTTTACATTGGCATTTATTATAAGCCTAGAAATTAACCACAGAACTATATCAAAACTAATGAAAATGTCAACACATTCATGATTCTTGTATAAGTAAGCAATAGTTAGTATATCCCTGCAGGGCCACCATACATAGCCCATAACAGAGAGGCGTTATCATCAGCAATATATTTTTATGTCTGATCTTTTTGCAAATTAATGTACTATAGAAATATAAGTATGGTGTGACAAATGGTTTATGTAGCAAATATTATTTCAGCTTGCCCTAACTGAGAGCATTCAGAATCTGCTCATTTTCATCCTTTGTCTTTGTGCACAATAGACAAGTCACTATACGGTAACTAACTGTAAATATGCGCTCTCTAGCCTCTCTCGTCTATAGGCCGAGACTGAACAGAGCACCCACCTGTAACAGCACACACACTTACACACAATAACAGGTTATTATTGTAGTTATTATTACCATTATTATTATCATTACTCCCTAATCTAACATCATGAAGCTGGAGATTACACTGACTGACTGACATGCAGCACCTGGGACGGGGTGGGTGGGTTTGAGGAAGGGGTGAGGGTGAGGAGAAGGGTCTGGGAGCACCAAAAGCCCCTAGGAGGTGTGGCGCCCCCTAGTGGACCAAGTAGAGGCCTGGTGGCAACAGGCGGCCGGTGGAAAGCACAGTGTGTATGCAAATGTGTGTTAGGGTTAAAGAGTTAAAAGGCACCTATTATACTTTATGGCTTTATTACATCTGTGTACTTGTGCGTACTTAAATATTGCACCAAAAAGTGACTTTCTGAATGTAACAAAATGGGCCAATGTGTGAGGGGAGGAAATCTGACAGAAAATGTATTCAATTTCAACATTTTTTGTAAGACTAAAGT
This sequence comes from Periophthalmodon schlosseri, assembly GCA_000787095.1. NCBI lineage: Eukaryota > Metazoa > Chordata > Actinopteri > Gobiiformes > Gobiidae > Periophthalmodon > Periophthalmodon schlosseri. Next base: position 75,682 of record KN483284.1, on the reverse strand, counting down.
TCGCAAATGTAGTATTCTTTAAAATGTAAAGACTGTAAGAGCCATGGGTTACAAACCAGTGTAGTATCATTTCCGCAAGGGCATCTGACGTAAAACTTCAGCCAAATAAATACAAAATCATACAGATTAAATTGGCAGATGATTAGCTGTAACAACCACACAAAAGCCTATAGGAAAGACAGTGAGCCATGACTAGTATAATAGGTGACTTTTGAATAAGTCTGCACCATGTCTGATTCCTGTGATTGTAACCTGTAAGAGCACTGTAGAAAAGAGCTGAAAAAGCACCTGAAGGTTGGTTGTAGAAACAGTAAGATAAGATCTTAAAGTAAAGCTGCTGGTTGTACTGCGGTAAGTATAGTACGTGTCCAGTTCTGACGCTGGTTTGTGGAAGGCTTCCTGGGAAATGGGTCATGTTACTCACAGCACCAGACTAAAGAGATGTTTCTCAAAGACAGCCCTGTTTAAATGAGTAATACCTTTGAATTACACTGTGTTTTGCAATGCCTCTATTTTCTACCAGAAAAATAACAACACTTATACTATGATATTTAGAAAGCATTTACCTTTACTACATTTGTGGTTTTACTAAAGGTGTCTAGTGCCCGAATGGATTATTCTCCTGCCCCTCAGGAAAAGATTATGTCACCATCCCATTAGTAGAATAATGTTTACGTGTATTGATATATATTTGATGTTAGAAATTTAGTATTACTTACAGCACACCTTGAGCCCATAGTTTCGGGGGAAAAGGCTTTAGTTTACATTAACTCACATAGATAATAGAACCAAGTTTTCGGGTTCTTTGACAGTGGACAGGGCAGTTGTGTAAAGGTATAAATGGTTTAAACATGGCTGTCTGCTTTATTTGTAGGAAGTTGAAAACCAGCAGGGCATCTGACACTATAGCTGCATTAACTGTAGGATAGTTCTCTTACATCAAGTAACTAAGATCAGTGCGCCCGGTGAGTCTTATTTTATAGTCATGTTTTGCTACTTAGGAAGAAAGAATTTTAACCTAAAAAGGAGACATGGAAGCCACCAGAGGGCAGTCTACACACCTCTCATCTACACTTTTGATGTGTTTAGACCTGCAGCTACTATAATGAAATTGAACCAAGTCTTGCGAAAAAAAGAAAGAAAAGAAAACCGATTTTGGATGTTGTCAAAAATATAAAATTCCACATTAAAAAGCTCACAACAAAACTGCTGTGTTTTCATGTCACTTAAAAGCCTAGCATTTAAATAGCAATGGTCCTTTAAATTAATTTCAAGTTTATATTTTCTTCAGAACTTTTCATGATTATAATTCTTATGTCATCTACTTAAAACTGCAGCGGCTAAAACAACACGATTCTGTTTGTCCCTTAAGCACCATAAACAGATGAAAGTAGATAGTAGTTAAAAGTTGCACCATTTGTATGAGTATCGTCAGTGTGTGACCAGCATCAGAGTAAAAACTAGTGACTGTAGCATGTCACTATACACCAAAACTCAGGGAAGTGGTTCAGATGTTTATGTTAATGTAGGTATTAAAAACAGGAAGTTGTACGTTTGGTGCCCCCTGGAGGACACAGATCTAAAAGACATCAGGCTGAGTGAGAAGACCGGAGTCCTGCACCAGTTGTAAGTGTATAAATCGCCTTTGCTCTGAGGAGTAGCACCAGGGGACTAAAAGGTTTAGTATTTTGCGAAGAAGTCCTTTGTGTATATTTGTGTGTCAGCCAACCTTCATGTACTAGCTGTGTGTGTCTGCCATCTTGTCATATTGTTGTCGTATTCTTGTTGTTGAGAGAGACTTGTCAGGACTAGTTGCAGGCGAAGTACTCCTTGAGGGGAGCGAAAAGGTGCCTGATGACGGGGACACTCCAGGAGCGCCCCAACAACCGCTGCCGGGCCAAACGACTCATGTTTGACACGTCGGTGTAGTGCACGGGGAAGCCAAATACTCTGCCAACATAAAAGGTATTCAGTCAAAATAGTCATACTAAACTTCTCAGACAGGCAGAAAAAAAACAAATGTACAGCTTATTGATGTTTTTTGCTATTTATTTATTTTTTTATTTGGTCATTTTGGTCACAGTTTTTGCAAATGTATGAAATCTTTATCTTTGTAAGGAAATTTCTACTCTGCATTTGACTAATCTCTCTACCCAAGCTTCTGGCCAACCTGCCATGAGCATTGGACAAAACCAGTGAGTGCATATCTAGATTTAGAGCCAAGATCTTGGTTAGCGTTATCTAGCTGGATGGTTAGTCTATTATTGTGCATGTCTGAGTTCTATTTAAGCAGTAGAAAGAATTTGGGTAGTTTCTTAACACTATTTTACATCTCCTGCATAGGCCACAGTTTAATTCCATTGTGACTGACGTGGTCACACAGTACCTCTCCCTGTGTTGTGCATTAATCATGAGTCAAAAGTGCAGTACCTCTCCATCTCAGTACACCACAGAATGTCCTCCTTGTTGTCCATGTAAACGGGGAAATGCTCGTCTTTCCCCTGCTTCACAGAGTTGGAGCGTGTCGTTATCGTACGTAACTTCTCAAACTGAAAATCACACCCGCACACCAAGCCCACACAGAGACACACAAGGACAGACACACAGCAATCCTTTTAATGCTAAAGCTAATTCCCTTTGGATAGAAAAGGGTAACGTGCGACAGAATTCAAATCAAAACAATCAATACAAGTGGTTCTCATCTGGTCTTGTGGGACCCAATTAAACAAATTTAAAAAATGTATTCACTTCCAATAATGTCTAGTCATGAGGAGTTACTAATACCATAATAATAAAAATGTTGTTTTAAAACAAGTGTTTCTAGGGTCCTAGCTCACCAGTTGAGAGTCACTAATTACTCATTTATTGACAAATAAAATGAAAATAAAACATACCTTAGCTGTACGGCCGTGTTCAAGGCACTCTTGTAGGTCCAGCTTGTCATTCACCATTGGAGTAAGAGGCCTTAAAAAGAACAGAGCCATTTTTTAACCTACTGAAAGAACTGACTTCATTACAGCTGGTTTTGTGGTTTTGTGCAGTACCTAGACATGCCGGGTAGGTTTCCCCAGAAATATCGAGCACGGTGAGCAGCAGAGACCTCTTTAGCATCGATCATGACTGGGTTACACTGAAACATAACAACAGCATTGGTCTGTCTGACTTCATCATACAATACAACTTGAAGGAAGCGCTCACCTCTAAAAAGCGTGAAATGTCCCGTTTGTCACTGACCCCCATGGCAACCACGTTTTCAAACAGCCAGAAGAAAGGCCTCTCGTCACCAGGTTTGGGCCGAGCTTCATGAAGAAGTCGATAAAACTCAAAAAACAACCGCCCAGTTCCCTCTGCAAAAAAAATTAAATAATAAATCACTGTCAGTGTTTCTTATTTGCCAAAGTTTAATGAGGCTGCTAAAATTACATCCTGCGACATCAAAAGTGTTGAAATAAAAAACAATATGACTAAAAGCACTTATTAAAAATGTCTTACCAAAAAGGCCTTTTCGTGCAGGATTGACTATTGACAGGTCATTACAGGGACTTCCTCCTATTACCAGGTCAAATGGTCCCCACTCTTCGATCTGAAATGACAGTACAACTCATACAGTATTTACCATTCACACTACATCATACGCAACACAACATAGTATCTACGGTAGCTAATACTTTTTTATTTATTCAGGCCTGGTGACGGACGCCACAATTAAAAGATATCAATCACAGGAGGCCAGATTCACACCAGAAGAGCTGCACAGTTCAGTCACTATTTCACATCAGGATTTTTAACACGTCACAAATTATACAAATGCTTTCTAATATTAGCACCATTAACTTTAAATCTTCATTTCTTTGACATATTAGAGTTTCTGATGTTAAAAAAGGACACTAAAAGTACACATGTTGTACTCACATGTTTGCGTGTTACATTGCGGACATCCCCAACATACATGATGCGTCCCTGGTGCCGGACCATCCCCACGGTGATGGAGTCCTCACAGACCTCTGACGCCACGTACTTGTCTACCTGGAGCCCCAAGTCTTTCAGCACCAACAGACCTGCACACAAAGATTACTACTGTTACTGATGGAAAACTGTTAAAAAAATAACAGCACAATAGCACAAAATACTGTATCCTCATAAAAATTAAGATCACCTGTGGCAATGCCGTCAAATAGTGATAATACTCGGATGGGCTGCCTTTTTTCTGCTGCAACTGGAGGATACAACTTGGCTGGTTCCTAAAAAAACAAGAACATATAGGAATTATAACTGAAGAACAGTTTAGTTCTTCAGTTTAGTTTTAGTATTTATGAATTGGATCTGCTCCGTCTGCCAACATCTCTGGACAGACATTAAAGATGGAAGAAAAATACAATTAAATAAGTATTATGCTTACAGAAAATATTAATGTAACAAAAATAAGAGATTACTTGTGTGAATTCCAATTCTGAGGCTTATCTGTTCAAGTTGTAGTAGAGCTAGTAACATTGAAAAAATTAAAAAATGTACTGTTGTCACCCCTTATGATGCAATATGGGGAACAGGCTTGTCACATATTATTTTAGTGACAAAAATAGCACTATAGTTATCCAGGTCACAAAATGTGCATATTAATACTGATTATTTACCTTCCCTAGACTGTTTTCATCTGCAAACGCGTTAGTAACATAATGACATGATGTAATATAATGTTTGTAAATTATCACACACATTTCAAAAGTGCAATGGCAAATGTGCACATACAAAGTCTTGCTCGTGGTTGTTGGCAAAGAAGTGCTGGAGCCTGCAGGGCCAGTCGTCCCGTCGCCGCAGCAGGCCGTACGTGCTCCGTGGCCCACACATGTAGCAGTTCCATGGGTCCTCCTGGATGGCTGCAGCCGCTGAGCCTGCCCCAACCAGCAAGTCCACACACTCCACACAGAAACACCTGCAGGAAGAGAGGTCAATATTTATTTAGTTTGAAACCTAAAATGAATACAGAATCATGACATTTTTAAAATGTTTCAATGCACACTAGATTTTAGCGTTATTGTTGTGTTCATATTTTGGTATTAATTTTTTCTAGTAGAGTTTCTAGTACTCTTAGAGCAATGTACTAACTTTTCATGGGTTTCAGCTTGCTGTTATATGCAACATTTTGAGGACTTTTCACCATTCAAAAGTAATCATATTTTCTTTTAAATGGTCATATTTATTCCATATTTATCCATGGGTCCCATTCTGTAACCCATGGATACTTTACTCAATTATTTAAATGCATTTTTAATAAGCTAATATAAGTAAAACACCATTGTTGGATAAATTGTTAGTGCCTGTTCCCGAGTAGATTCTGTCTCTGTAACAGTGACTAATACTGTGCCAAAATTGAAGGAGCAGTAAATAAACTTGTTGCTGATTCACTCTGGGGACTACTGCATCATATTTGGACATTTGTGGGTAAACAGTTTCAGTAAGTTAAATCAAAACCATTTGTATTTGAGTCATAAAAGAGGTTTTGTTCCACTGACCTGCAGCAGTTGTTGTTGCCGCACATAAGCACTTCCCTGCCTCCACAGCAGATGGTGCAGTACGACTGATATCCGTCATCGTCATATTGATAGGCACACTCCAGAAATGAGTTCTGCATCAGGCAAGATCAATGAGGAGAGATAAAATCATTTATTACTACAATTTTACACTAAACAGTAGTAAAATGACAAGTGAAATATATGTATGTGTGTGTGTAAAATGTTGTAAATGCCGTACTTTGCAGCCTTGGCACATGGCTCCCATAAAGAGAGGATGCTCCAAAGAGACATTGAGGCTTCCACACGAGATACAGATATCTGTGAAAAGAAACACAATTATCAGCATTAGCACCACTTTAAGTTTGATGCCACAAAAAAGAAAAAAATCTGTACTTTTACCTTCTATGTTTCTTGTCTTCTTTTTTATTTCAAATATTAGCCTCTCTAATTTAAAAAAGTAGTATTAGAATTTAAACATTGATATTTTTCAGTATTGGTGTCTATTTACCTCTGGTCCCCTCGTCGATGACCTCTCTGATCTTCCCCTTCTCAGCTGCGTTTTTGCGTGGCTTCTTTGCAGGTGGAGGTGTGTACGCTGCCTCAGGCTCCGCCCACATTTCATGGTACACCTCCTTATATGGATTTTGTTCCTCTGTGAAGCCAAGGACAGAAGTTTACTAGTTTAACACTAATACATGAATAAGAATACTATCTCCAGAGAACATAGCAAAAATAATTTTGTCTCATGAGACTGCAGCGTACCCTCAGGAGGATCCAGTGATTGTGGTCCACCAGGTAAGAAGCCAGTCATGGCCCATTCGATCATCTCTCGAGTCTGCTGCTCCACGGCCTCTCCCTCGTCACTGGAGTCACACTGTGGTAGAGGCCTGCCTGCCCGCGTACTGGCCACCTAGACACAAACACACAGGAAATCTCAACCATCTGATGTGAGCTTTGTAACTCTGCCAGTCTGGATGGAAAAAAATACCCTTCATGTGAAAACAAACACCAATTATGTGTGGTCACCTTGTTCTTTAGTGTTTGTCTACAACCTAACTATAGTCCGTTACTGGCTTTAGGCTAGTTTAAGTGGCTCTGAAATCGTTCAAAGTCCTGCCATGTTAAAATGCAGTATTACTTAAACATGCATGAATGAAAGGAATAAAACTATAACATGGTTAAAACCCCAATTTAGCAAAATGGTTATTGCCAAAAATAAAGTATTTCTTTAGAGAGTCAGTTACCTGCAGTGCTTCAAAGATGGCTTTGCGGTACATGGACTGTTTGTTGTAGGTTGGTTGGTGGAAGGCAGAGGAGAAGGAGCTGAACAGCATAAGCTTCTCCACACAGACCTATGAATACGACAACAATATTATTATTGCGGTGCGTGTGTTTGTATCCTCTGAACGATTGTAATCAGTTAAATGTTTAAGCAGAAGATAAAATGCATGGTTGGGTTATTTTATGCATGTTTTTTTTGTCAGACACCAGGTTTGAATGTCATCCATCCTCTTCGACTAAGACCTTTGGACAAGTCTGACTAAGGCTTGTTTTTAGCTACTGAAATATTAAGAGTTAAAAGCTACAAATGAACAATGGAAAATGTAAAGAACTTCATAAAAATTGTTATCATTCAAAATAAATGAGAGTATTAGTATGATCAAATTTCTTAAACCTACCACTGAGAACTTGCCGTCACCGAACCACATGACCCAGCGTGTGCCGTCTGCCGCCCTACTCCTGCCGCTCACCCACCAGGACACGATCCGGCCGGGCCACCACGAGAACCCTCGCAGCTTCCCAAACACCAGGGTGCCAATGCCAAAGCCACGGCCATCCTGTAAGTTGTCACAATATATGTGTAGTACTATGAACCAATCAGCATCATCTTGCTGCAAATAAGATAAGATGCTCCCTTCCCAACTGCTGCCCGCAAGGACAGAGGACAGAGGATGTAAGCATACCAACGACATAGAATATTATTTTTTAGTAATACAAACAATCTTAAAGAGATTAAACTGATTTACCTGGTACTCTATTTCTCTGGGTGTGGCCTGGTCTCCCCGGGCAGCAGGCTCCGGTGTCATGGCAACAGTGGGAGAAGCGGGATCTGTGTGCTGCTGGGAGGGGGGCGGGGCCGGGCTGGGAGGCTCCTCCTCTTTCTGAAAATCTCCCTCCGATAAGTCGTCCATCATGCTGATCTCGGCCTCTCTGTAAGCTCGCCTCTCGGCCTGGAAAGTACATTAATAAACAACTTAAAGGTGAAAACACGAAAAACAGAACAGAAATTGTTTGCAAGTCCAAACCTATTCCTTACTCTCCAAACGCATTCCTAGCCTCCTAATTATTCACCACGATTAGTTTACTTTTCACAACCTTCAGAGGCCAGAGCCGACACGGTAATGCTAACAAAAACTAGCATGCCATCAGCACATTTCCTGTTTTGCGGAGGATAAAAAGACTTATAATTGGCTGCTTTTACAATATACCTGTATTGGGGCAAGACAAATTTTACTTTATTACAATTACAATTACAATTGCACAGCCCCTTTAATAATCAAAACAGATTTAAAAAAAACTTGCACAATATCTACAAAAAACTGAAGGTGTGTGATTTCTATTTTAATCATGGAGTTTTCTTCATAGGATTGCTGTATTCTATTGAATTGTGTTACAGGTCCATTTAGGAGACAGTCGATGGGAGACATTTGTCTGTGTGGGGACTGCGTTAGATCAAGGCCACAGCGATCCAGGCTCCAGGAACAATCCACTAATTGTGTCTAAACAGGAAGTGAGCGAGCGAAAGAAGAGAAAGGGTGTGGTATCAGAACTAAAAGAGTTCAATGAGTTCATCCAAGTACAGCACATGGATAAAGCTTGATATTACTGCATTATGAAATGGAAAATAAAAAGATATAGATACATAGGCTATTAAGAATAATACATGGCATCTTTAAAATAAATCTTAATATTTTTGCAAAGTGTGTCAGAGGTGGGAGTATAAAATAACACAAAGCAGAAAAGTTAAGTAGTTCCACTGGTTTGAAATGTAATATTCATCGAAAAGGCTTATACTCGACACAGATTCAGTGAGAATGGAGCACCACAAGTGTTGCTTTGTATTGCTAAGTTTAGTTGGCAAAAATAGACAGAAACACAAATGAACAGCGTACTTTGGCAACAGAAAAATCTTACAAGGAGTGAAAAAACCCAGGCTTTTAAATGAACCTCCTCAAATTAAATTGAGCATTTTAATGAACAAACAGATCCAAGTAATTACTCTGAATGTTTGTGAGTGCGGGTTTTGTTTTGTTTAGTAATAAAGGTGGCAGATATATAAAAATGGCTAGTATCAAAATCATTTGTTTTGGAGAAACAAAAAAAATAATAAAGTATCAAGTATATCATAAAAACTGCTTACAAAGATACAAAAATAAAGAGAACTACTTCCAGTTAAAATTTTCAAATAAGGGTATACAGTGGTAAATCAGTACTTTTGTGATTAATTATGTTGCTTCCACATTTTTTGTGCATTGCAACTTCAGCAGATGAAAGTATCCGTGCATGTGCACATTCAAAAAAGGTCCCAATCTGGTAAAGTTCCAAATCTAGGAATGACATCCACCTCAGTTCTTCTGCACATGCCCAAAATTCACAGAGCACAGAGAAGCAGCAGTCTATAAGGACAATAGAGGTCGAAGGTGTAAATTCAGGAGGAAGAGACAGTAAAAGTGAGTGTCAGGTCGTGACAGTGTCTCCTCAGTTCGACCCCGAGGTCGCAGGGTCACCGCATCCCACTCCTGTTGACCCCTGGCCTCATAAAAGCCCTATTGGTCCTGTTACACAGGCCATAGACAGACCACACATTCTAAAGAGCAGGACAAATCTGCACAGATGAGTTTGCATAACAAATATGGATTCTTACAGCTTTTGGCTCAGTCTCACCGTCTCAGTAAAATCAAGATTGAAACTGTACTGAAAAGTATTGGTCAACATATAAGATTTAGGTACTTTATATTTCTCAAAGTGGCAGTGATCCTCTGCATGTTACCTGTCCATTAGCCATCCCTGAGTTAAAGTATCTGATCCATGCATGTTGATCAGGGCTAGACTCTCATCTAACCCCCAAACCCATCAGTGGATGAAGCGGTGTATGTTGCCTGGTAACAGGAGTCATGTGACCATCCCACATGAAGAGGCACTGACTCACTCTGACGCCTTCATCTGCAGTTGCACAAACAGGTTCAACCTCCGACTGAGGACACCATCCACCAAGAGAATTACCCTCTGAGTAAAATGCCATTCACCAAACCTCCATAAACATTGGCTCAGGTGGTAAAGAGCTTTTCCCCTTTACCAGAGGGTCTGCAGTTTAAGATCTGCACAACACAATTCATACTCTTGTTTGATTGTGTAAGCATGATTGATCACTGCTAAATGTCAAAGGAGGCAAATAGGTGAGGAATATCAACCATGTCACAGGTCAGAAAATTTTTTTACATATAAGACCAACAAATTATTATTGTTAAAGATATATGGAGCCATTCAGCCTCCAAATTAAGTTGTTTAATTGTTATAAAAATAACAAATAATAATAAATAAAATAATAACCTATACCTTTGATACCATGATTTGGCAATGTGAGTTTTCATTCAAGAGTCCACACAAATGCTACAGGGGACTGTAACACAGAGCAAGTGGACTCAGCAGAGGTAGTAATCTTGTGAGTTATAACTTTGAACTTTATCAGACCCTGTGTCGTGGTCAGTGTTTTCACTCTCAGGCCTCTCCTCTATCACCTCTGAACTCTGACCCCATGACCTCACCAATGAGCCATCCCTGGAGCCACGCCCCCTTTAAACTGCTACTGATCCTGACCTCTGGATGAACTTGTCCTGGTCTAACATACACATGCAGAAGTACATCACTGTTACTGTTATTACTACTACAATAACACACCACTCTTCTTATTATATATATAATCAAATACTACATCAAACACTGGACCATTTTTGCTGTAGAAGTCAATGTTCCTGTTCTAAATAAAACATAAAAAAGGTTAAAGAGCAATATAATAAGTAATCTTAAGCCACATTCACACTTGTATAGGTTTGCTCCTGGTATAAGCCCAGTTTAATTCTGATGTGGACTTGATTTGGTCCTGGTTTAGTCCTGGTTTAGTCCTGGTCTAGTCCTGGTCTAGTCCAGGTTTAGTTCTGGGTTTAGTCAGAGTTAAGTCACAATTGTAATGTGGTGTTTGTGAACGTCTGAACACACCCTTAAAACAGTCCACTTGATTTAGAAAAGCCAACTGAAATACTGAATGATTTAGTCACGATTTAGTCACTCAATTAGACCAGTATTCTATTTTCTATACAACTCTTTCCACCAGGGCGAAAAAAAAAAAAAAACACTCATTACACGTAACAAACGGTAAGCAAACAAATAAAAATTTCAACAAATTAATGCTTTTGTGTCAGAAAACAGGTGAAACAAGGAGAATCTCAACAATTAATCAAATAGTTGGCAAAACTATGTGTAACACTTAAATCTGTATTCACAAAACTAACCGTAAGACTAACCTTACCAGGTGAAGACAGTACGTTACATATATTTCCAAGTGCCCACAGGAACATCAAAAATATACTGGTATCACTGTTACATCCTTCTTGATGCACTTCCTATTGGTGATCTACCAAGTGAAAAATCCAATAGACTTACAGCACGGACATCTCCCTCCTCTCCAGGCCGCTTCCTTCCTGTCATCCTCAACACTTTCCCTTTTTCTGAGGTTTCAAAGCAAAACGTCGCCCTATAGCCTTCTGCTCAACCCTGACGCCCTGCTCTGATTGGCCAGTCCAAAAGCAGTGATTTAGTGGCTCCTGCAGTGAACAGATGTTTGGGTGTAGAGTTATGTCTGGTAGCCACAGGGGTTTAAAAAGCAATGATGACTGGATAGAGCCACATTGTGTGTGTATGAAAGGTCAAAGGCTACGTAAGCACCAGACTCAACAAGACGAAGGAACGTGTTAGGGTCAGGAGCAGTGTACGTCCAGGCTGGACACAATTGTTTGGATTTTTAGCAAGATAGATAGCTCACAGATATATTGTTTATTTATAAATATGACTCAATTGTGAAGTTGGGAAAAACACACGAGTTCAAATAAAATGCAAAATCACTACTCAAGGCAAAGCTAACTTTATGGGACAAAAAATGCACTGCAAACTACATAACATGCTGGATCATTATGAGAAATGAATAGCAGTCAAAAAAAGAAAAGAAAAGTAAGCCAACCAATATATTTTCTTATGTTTTTTTTTTTTTTTTTTGTGTACTGCTTTCACAAAGTTATGCAAAATACAGCAAATAAAGGGTTCCCGGGTACTGTGAGATAAAGGTTATGTGTGAGTGAGGGATGGTGTGATAATTGTTTTGTTTTCTTTTTAAGTCATTAATGATATCCAATATTCTATCTATAGCAAGGTCCACGTTAGGAGGTGGACCTTGGAAGTTAAGTTGTAGCAAAGCTTCTGATGCACCTAGCCAGGAATCACACAGCTAATGGGTCAGTTTAATAAAAATATTAGTGCTAAATGACTTTTCAATCCCAAACCGATACCAAAATATGGGAGAATTTGCACCAATAAATTGGAAGTTGGAAAGCAACGTGTGACCTGGTTTAATTAGACAAAATTAGGTTACTTTTTTCCTTCAAAATGCTTGCCAAAAACTTAAGAGAATTACAAATCACTTTACCCCCACTAAGTTGAATCTCTTGGCTGTAATCTCTGTGGTGAATGAAGTGGTGCCAGGTTTTGATTGTCTCTAAAAGGGAAGATGTGGTTTAAGACAGAGTCGGGGGTGTGAACAGCCGACTGCAGTCCGTTGAGTGACAGACTAAACACACACACACGTTCTACTGAAGAAACCTGGAAACATTTAACCCCTCAACCCATTACCCACTTCACCATCCTCCCTTTTCACATCCAATAACTCCTCCATTTTTTCTTTGCTCCCTACAGTGCAATGCATTACTTACAGTTGATTTGGGTTGGTTTAAAAACATCTGTCAGCATTAGTGAAATGTTTGTATGCCTTTAGGATTTGACTATATCTGGGCTAAAAATAGGCTTCTCCACAGGTTTTATGATCTAGTGATGCCAAAGATTTTATTTGAACTGTGCTGGCTATATTAAGCAATTGAAGTAAAATGTTACAATGGTCCACAGGGATTATAAAATACATTTGTACCATGGTCTCTACTGCTTAAGACTTTTTCTATCCAAAAGTCAATAGCTATACTTTCACAAAAAAAGTCAAGTTTGCAGGAGGAGTTTGCAGATTACGGAAACTAAGAGAAGGACACATCTCATTCAACACATCAACTATGGTCTGTACACATTATTGTCCTGTTTACAGTAATCAATGCATAGTTTACCTCTGCTGTGGCCACACCAGAGCATGGGTAAATACACAAAAAATCACTTAATTTTAAAAAGTTTTAAAATATATTTAATGGTCAAAATAATGTATTATATGCATTTTAGAGTTGCAGTTGTTTTACTTCAGTATTGCTTTCTATTTACACATGTATTTAATGGTTGAAAGACTAGACTATAGAAAATTCACCTCAATGAACCAATCTATCAATAATCTCTGGTCAAACTGCTACTGTGATGAATGTAGCTTCTGAAGTTTGTAATCTGAGCCACACTTTTGGTCCCACCTCCATCTTCCAGCGGCTGAGCCACTCCTCCCTCTGTCTGCGACTGATGTAGAACGGGTCTCCAGCCTGATACGTGACTCTGGGCACTGGCCTCCTCCGCAGCCTCCCTGCCTCTCCCTTTGACCACAGAAAGTACATATCATTGATGAACAATGAATACAGTGAAGTTATTAGTGCTGGAGATGGGCTTGCTCACCTCTCTCGGAGAGTCACAGTTTCTGTCTTCTGGTTCATCTGAAAAAAGAGTGCATTACTGATGTGTAAAAACAACAAGATCATACATGGGCCACCAGTGGCTCATGAGGTGAAAGTCACCCATAAATGTTTTGTGTAAGTTTTGTAGAACATTACAGACCTCTCCACATGCTGCCTTTGTGTCTATAGGCAAGTGATGGTTAGAGAGGCCTGTGACATGGTGAAACTGGACATTGTCAGTGTAAAGATATATCTATGGGTTAGACTTTTTGTCCACAGTTTTTGTCTAATGTTCAGAAAGCCACAAAATATATAAAATACTCAATTATCACTGACAATTTGAAGCCCAAAAACTGCACAATGGGCCCCTGCTAATGGCACGTGAGTTCACACGCCTCGGGTTGAGCCCCCACCTTTGCTCTTTTCAGTCTGCTCTACTCTCCGTCGCCCTCGTTTCTTGCGTGGGGAGGGGGAGGGCTCTGGCTCCTCAGGTGGAGTGGGCGGGGCGTTAGCACAGGGGTCAGAGGTCGCCATCTCCTAGGAAACAGAAAAAAACAGCGTCTAGCTCTCTGTCTGGCTTCATGTGGACTAAACCAGGCTCTCCACACATGTGCAAAATGCATAATGGGTTCACACATACACACAAGTATCAAAGAGCTACAAGCATACAGTTATTAGTCTGGGCTGGTTAGTGGGACACAGAGCAGGTATGGGTCCGGCTGGGTCTGCAGATGATCATGGCAGTAAACACCCCCGACCACATTAACACAAAACCCTAACACACGCTAGCACAGCTAATGATTAATGGAAGTCAAGTTTTGGTTGGAAAAAGTAGTGCGAGTCTGCTGTTTTAAAAGATAATGATTGAGCTGGACAGCACAACTTTTATACCATCTCATATTGTATTTAAAATATGAATTGTATAATTTGAATATTTTTTAATAATACTGTCAATAGACAATACTTACTGTTGACTGTTTACTTGTTAAGGATTGCTGGCTAGAACATATCTCAGCATCTTTAGGCCTTAGGTGGAGTACACCTTGGACACAGAAACGGCTTTTGTTGGATGCCATTATTCCATACATAGTTTAGCCTCTTAGCTTCAGTTTATATATGTTTTTTGATTGAACTAATCATCCTCCATCACATGATGCTAAAGTTAGGGAAAGTCTTGGAGGTTTTATGTGTACATGCCGCTAATAGGCTAGCAGGTTTTATTGGTGGTGAGTTAAAATGGAGGGAAGCAGGGGTGAATGTCAAGCTCAAAGGCTACGCTAACAGTGGCGAGTGCTAACAAGCTCACAAAGAATTAATGAGCAGGTGAGCATGGCAGTAAAAAGCAGGAACACAAAATGCCCCTGGACAACACAAATTAAACAGCATTATAACATGATATTCTACATTTAATATCCTCTAATGTCAACTTTGGCTGTAAACTAGGCCTACTAATGTAATTATTATTTATGTGCAAAGCAGCTGCTCAGTCTGCAACAAAACAAGGTTACATTAAGTCATATGGACTAAGTTTTTGTCTGCAATAATTTATTTGTTACAAACAAGTTGTGAGATGTTCTGTGTCAGCCCAAGAAAAACAAAGCAAAAGATTTTAAGAGGATAAGTTGAAAGTTAGCAGAACTGTTGTTGAGGAAAGGTTAAAAGAGGTGCAAATATTTATTAAAACCATTCTGTACATACAATACAAGTCAGCAATCAGTTAGAACAGTGACATGACAATGTAGAAAAAGCCAAGACACATGATTAATAATAAAATAATATAAACTATGTATTTATAATACTTAGAGACACAACTTGCTACAAAACAAAGCAGTAACAAAATAATATTAACTAATATTTTAACAGTAAAGCAAAATATTAGAAATGAGGTGTCTTGGACTCAGTCTTATTAGCTTGTACATGTTCGAATCCTTTCTGGGTATTTATTAGCAACATTGATTAGCTCAAAATTGGAAGCTGCATTAAGCGATTTATGAAGTTAAAACATGTGATCTAGATATTTTTAGTTTTAGTGATCTACTTACACATTCAGCAGAACCTGGATTTGCGGTCATCTTATGGGCCAAATGTAAATGCCATACCAATGTCAGCCTGGTTTGGTCCGACTTCTGTTAAAATGTCTGAAATAGTCATAGGGTTTTGCTAAGTGTGCAGGCGTTATTCAAACTCTGAGACATCGAACAGGAAGTGAACGGTAAGCATGTGTGAGCTGCTGAGCACTTCCGTTTTAAGAGAGCGCTGTCCTTGATTTGAACTGTTCCTGATGTAAACTGTACAAGACAATATTCAATTCCATTGTATTCTGCTTAATACAGCTTCAAAATATAGTTTGTTTTAACTAACGACTCGTTCTTACTATTAAGGCTATTTCCACTACTACTAGTGTACATGCCCATGCTGCTTCTCTTACAAATTCTACTGCTACTTTCCTACCAAGGTCAATAAATCAGTTTTAACAATGTACTCAAAAATATTCAAAAATGTATTCAATTTTGTTCTACCTTCTATTGTACGTAATGTATCAGTTAGTTCTCTCAGAGTTGTACATTTCTGTGTGATAAGACTATTGGTTGTTTGATGATAACATGAGGATGTGATGTGCTTATATGTCACATAAAACAACACTACATCAGATTCAGTGACATAAGGAAAGTACCTGGCATGTTTTGTTAAAGGCATCAGAGGCCTTGTCAGGGTACAGAAGCACAACAGGAAATGGCTAACAATAAACAATAGCGCACTTAAAAAACGTCCAATGAGAAAAACACAAAGCACATGCCCATGCTTTGATGTTGGCAAACTTACTCATTATTAGAAATATAATGAAATGTATCAACAGTTTTGCTTTTCCTAGTCTTCTTATCAAAGATAAAATGTTGTTCCTATAATGCACCATAGTTAAAGCTACAGCTTCTTTAAACTAATAGGAAAGTACAATCTTAAAATACTGGACTTTTTAGTTCCTATTTAATTGGTTTTGTTTTATCACTGATGAAGTACTGTTACTAGAAAATATTAAGACTAGTGAATGCTGTACTTCCACTATTGTCAGTTTTATTAATGCCATTTTGGAAAACTATATTCCACATTCCACAGTTAACTTATTTCATGCTAAATCCCATAGCCTCTAGTATTACATATGCGGCTGTGCGGTGATGCCTTAAGCCATGACATAAATGTTTGGGCATGTGGTTCTCTATCTCCTCAGTCGTACTGGCACTTCAAACAGCCACAAGCCACAGATTCTACACACACTCACCGCCACTCACACAAAGAAATGAAACCCCGCCAGCTGTTCCACACATGCGGCCAACACAAGCAATGGACAACACCAAGCAAAAGGGAAAAGACTCCAACCTCCCCAGTCTCCAGTAGGGGGAGTAGTGAACATGGACTAATAGTGATAATTGGTTATATTAGTTGCTTATACCATCGACCTGTCCAAGGACAACAGATGGATTTAACCTAACTACATTTTTTAGATATGATACATATGTTATGTATTAATATGTACTGTCACTTTTATAAATAAATAAATACTGTGATACGAGTATTACTTAACAATATTTGTATACAATTGCTTGATTCATATTTCATATTTTATTTTATTTTAAATCCAAGACTGAGAAGAGAGAACAGACAAGAGCATTTACTCTAACTAGAACTTCTTCACCAGCAGGACCAGTGCCTTGTCAGTGGTCTGGGTCACTTAGATACACTTTCCTTCGTTATTAAAACCTGCCCTCCACTTGAGCACAGTGCTGTACAGTAGTAACAGATCTGTGCTGAGAGAATGCGGCCCAGCCCTCCCCTCTGGCTCCTCTCTATAGTTAGTGTCAGAGCAGCTCCACCCTGTGCCCCACACAAAGGCTCTATTCCTGGACACACTCGTCTCTGAGCAGGGTCTAATGGGGACCAGACAGTGCACTTGGCCCTGGGGCTTCTACCATAAGGACTACTGTATACCATACTTACAGTTCCAGTTACGCTTTCTTTCTACCACTCCACTGCTAATGCTACTTCTACCACAGTCCATTACTACTTCACCACTACTTACTAATGTAATAGCTTAAGTTCATATCACCACAATTACTACACAGTTACAGTTGATGCCTATGTTTGTTGTATTATTGATTAAAATACAGAAAACCACAGCTACTACTACAACTACAAACTAATAAGAAAAGCATATGTTTATAATGTTGCACTAAGTAATATTTTGTTCAGTGTTTTTCTGTAAGGAAGTTGTGGGTAATACTGTTTCACCTAATTACATCATAAATCATATTTAACACCTATGCCATAACGATTATAATAACTATTGAATAATTAGGCCAAAACCAGAATAAAACAAGAAAATCAGAGTCACAGTCCATCAAGGGTGCAGCTACTCATATATTTTGACACTCTTAACAGTATATTTAAAGTGCATTATACTAGCTGAGGTGCGACACAATAGAGGCGCAGGTGGTGTTCCCCTAACAGAACCTTGTCTCCTTTTTGACAGAACGAGTCCAGACCTGCCGTCCCGCGCACAGAGGGGCATTCACCAAGGCAAACAGGAGGCAGACACATGGCATGCCCTCTTTGCCTTCAGAAGTTGTAACTGCTTATAGCTGTGCCATATTGTCTAACGGCAGCAGTTCATATCCTGGATACAGTAATAACAGCTCTGTCAAAACATGCATCTTAATATAAGGCCTATAGTGAATGGACATTGGTCAGTCCAAACCTCAACATTTCAGAACATATTTCCATCTTCTTACACAGTCCTTACATTGCAAGTATTCACCCTGTAATTACATTTAACATATGATATACTTGTGCTGTACTTATGCTGTAAGTATGTATGCACATGAAAAAGACTGTGTTAAAAAAAGTAAACCAA
Organism: Periophthalmodon schlosseri; assembly: GCA_000787095.1. Lineage (NCBI taxonomy): Eukaryota > Metazoa > Chordata > Actinopteri > Gobiiformes > Gobiidae > Periophthalmodon > Periophthalmodon schlosseri. Next base: position 57,344 of record KN483284.1, on the reverse strand, counting down.
AAAAAATAATGACATAATTTTTAATTGTTAATACTTTTTCTATGGGAATTCCTTGCTTTCCATTGAACAGGAGTTTTGACAGGTAAGGAACATACAGATAAAAATCCTAGTTCACCTGTCAGTTGCTGATTTGTGAAGACTGACTGTTTCATTTAATGTGTGGCCTAATCTTTCACAAAGCACTCTAGGCATTTTAAAATACTATCACTGGATATGTAGGTGTAGACTAAATAAATCATTTCTTTTCTTGGATAAATCCTTAAAGGCATTAGAGAAAACGCAGACCATAATTACAGTACTCACAGGAAGCAGCTGTTTGCGTTTCCTGCCGGGACGTCCCACACGGCGTTTATTAGGGGGGCTGGCTGGGGTCCCCTCCTCCGGGCTGTCCTGGTCTACCCCGTCCTCACTCTGGGAAAACACAAGAGAACCCGAGACATTTAGGACACAATTTAAATGGTGCTTTGAGTCAAATTAGGCACGGACCAATCACAGTTTCAGTGTAATTTAAAACATGAGAAAAGGACCTTAAGTAACACCAGAATCTTGTGGTAAGTTTTTTGTGACATAAGCTGAGCAGAAAGTACCAAACTCTTTTACAGAACAGTTTTGTTTATACATTTCCAACTGTCGCTGTAGTCAAAATACATCATACATGATTTTTTTCATTTAAATTGGCAAGAAACACAGAAAGTTCTCTCAGCACACCTCCGGAACGTCCTGGCTTGAATTTCCAGGTTAGGGAGGGCTCATTTGTATAGTTTACATGTTCTTCTCATACCTAAGGATTCATTGTAAACACTAAAAACATATGGGGAACAATGCCATAGTGGGGTACATAGTCACCCATCAACAAAAGGGTCACTAGTTTCAATCTATGCCGTCAATGTCCTGTGGCCTATGTAGATTACAGCTACGATGACTCTCTAAAGGATGTATTCTTGTTTCACTGGGTCATTATCTCTACCCTAATGTTCTCCTGCTGGACCCGGTGCCGCTGTGACACACAAGTGGTTGCTAAGGTGCAAAAACTGCTTAGCAACTGTCTCCGCTGCCCAACTGGTGCTGCTGCCGAAAAACACGGGAGATGACAAATCCCCGAAGACCCACTTGTACTCGTGTAGCGTCAAGTCACAAAGGTAAATCGCCATGATGCAACTGTCAGACAGATGTTCATGTGGACATGCAATCAGGATACAACAACAAAAGTCAGATTTTGATGGTACATGTATCTCGTAAGTCTTATGGAAAAGCCGAAAAGCCAAAACGCCAAACATGCTGTATCTAAAATGCTTATAATCATTAAGTATGTCAATAAGTGAATTTTTAGATTATTTTAGATTTAGTAATTCCTTCATTTGTCACCCCAAATGATGAATGATGAAACAAATGAGTAAATGTGACATCAGGTATCAGTAGTTTAAGTGTACACTACACCATACATTTATTATGAGAAATTGTGGATCTAAATAAAATAGATACACTAGAAAAAATTGGTTTTCTGGTGAGTGTCCACCACCTGCATGCCCCCATGGAAACGGTATTGCTTTGCCTAGAATGTTGCACAATATGGCATTAAACATCAACTTCCATGAAGACAACCAGGTGACGCCACCACGCCACTTTACAGGTCAAATCTGTAAATAGGCAACCTCCCACCAGAAAAGTTACATAGAGCACGTTTAAGTTTTAGTATTATTTTTTGTCCATGTATGATAACATGTAGATTGTCTGTCAATAAGGTGGTTTTCTGGGCTGGGTTTCCCTGGCTTGACAGTTGTACGAAGAGGACACCGGTTTAAACTTTAGTATGTATCCTGTTATTGTGTGTCCATACGTCTCTGATCTATTTCGGTCTGGGGGTTATTTTAGGACACGGCAGTTGCTAAGAGACCAGACTGCAGACCGGGCGTTGAGCAGCAGCAGCAGCAGCCTCCCTGGAGCCGCAGACACCGTGTCCTCTTTATTTGTGCTACATCCTCCCGCTCTGTGCCACTGTTACTACGCCTGTTCGCCCTCTGCTCTGTCTCACCCTTACCTGCTCAAAGTACAACATCTATAGCCTATAACAAGATAAAACACTTCTTCTTTTCTTGGCCTGCCTTTTAGTGTGTAACTTTTGTCTTTTCAGAGTGAAAATTGAAAATTAGCACAGTTGCCATAGCAGTAAAACATCACAATTCAAAACACAAGACTCAAATGGTCAAAAGTCCTCAATATGTCACCTATATACAGGAAGGTGAAAGCCATGAATATTGAGATAAAGTTTCTAAATAGACGTAAAAATTTATTCTTGACTTCTTAACATAATTTGCAATGTTTGCTCCCAAAAATAAAACTGTAGAATAAATTTTGTCAAATAAATTGGGGCAAATGTATCAGGTCAGTTGGATTTTGATGACACATTTTACACAACAGACAGCAGGACTACATCTACTGTATACCAATGTACCTTCAAGGAGGCCAGTGAAACTATTGCAGCAAGCTAAAAATGGCTTAGTCCAATTCAGATGATGTATTCGATAAATACAAACGCAAGGTCAGCTACAGGCAGCAGAGGGACCACAGCAGCTCATGTGAAGGTGATGGGTCTGTGCCAAATCCGAATCAAAATGGCCGAACCAAAAGACAAAAAGTGTAATACAAATTCTTTCATATAAAGTGCATGTTTCTTACAGGCATTCCGAGTAAATGAGAATATTGCAGATGTCCTCTCTAGTATAAACCATTATTTGAGGCTTAGGGCTAGCACAAATAGGTTGCAACCTATTTGAGGCTTGAGGCTTGATTAAATTTTGATGTAAAATAATCTCTTGACTTTCAGCATTATAGTGACTAAGTTTTAGCCCAAAAATGTTTACATTGTCTCTGAATTTCCTCTTTGTCCTCCAACCACGACTTTTCTCCCGGCTTATCTCCAGTCTTTGAGCTCCTGTCTGAGGAAGTTTAAAGGGAAAAAAGCCTAGAAGGAAAACTTTGTATGTGTTGGCATGTTGCCAGATTGTGAATGTGGAAGTAGGCGAGTAAGATGTGCCTTTATATAGCAATAGCCCCATAGAAAAGAACTTCAACCTTCACAGATTTACGAGCCGAACGCTGGGTTTGGAGGGTGCCAATGAAAGGAACTGTTTTTTGGCATATGTATGTTGGCCTGGTTTTATTTTGGAAGAAAAAAGACACTTCCTACCTCACCTGGGTCGGCAGCTTGGAGGAATTCAGTGAGTCTCGGCTTCAATGTAAATTAATAACTAACTGTTTAGTATTAACATTCAAAGATTATTCTGTGTCTTAAAATAATAAATAATAAAAAAAAAAACAATCAGCTAGAAATAGAAGGAATTCAAGCAAACAAGCTACAACATGAACAATATACAGTAATTCAGAGACATTTCCATCAGAAGGGGCATCTGGTGTAAAAACCTACCTCAAAGTACTCAGGGCTAGGTGGCAAAAACATATATTAAACCATTAAAAACATTTATGGTGTGGATTATCAGTTGCTTGCTGTATCCAGTTGAATACTCAATAATGCATTCACTGAAAACTCAAGGACCCGTTCACATTCACACTTCATTTTAAGTTCGACTTAGATCAACCAGTAGAAATATCTGACACCTACATTTCTAACTAAAACATTCCTTTCCCTCTGCATTCTGCTGTTATTAGAAGTTGTGGGTGATCTCAACTCATTTTTCATGATGACCAAGGACAATTTTTATAGTCACAGATTTTCCTAATATTTCTTTGGTCAAGAAAGTGAGAAATCAGACTAAAAATACAGTGCATAAACATTTCAATATTTTTCAGCCCTTTTAATGAATACTTACCGCTTGATTGGAGGTGTCATTCTCTGGCATTTGGGGCGAGTCGGTGGCAGTGGGGCTATTGGACGGCATGGCAAAAAGCAGGTCCCCAAAAACAGTTTAGAAAGAAAAAATAATGAAAAAATCAAAACATGGGAAAAGTCCCCGGAGACAACAGGTGCAGCCTCATTCAGCAGTCAGTCACTCAGTCCTTCCCCTCTGTCCTGGAAACACAGATGTAAGGCTTGTCACTCTCTCTTTATATAAAATACAGGTAAACATTTCAAAGTCAGCGGATGGAGTCAGATGGAATTCAAATCAATGTCATTTGTTTTAATAGTGAAATCTTCCGGGATCAAGGTAATCATTCATGTAATTGAATTTCTTTATTTAATTGGAACCATTAAGTGTAAGTCAATTTGTCAAGTTTGAATGAGAAGAACAGTAATGAAGTAATCAAGACAGCCTGAACAAGTGAGCAAAACAGGATAGTCACAGTCAAAAGCTCATTCAATTAAAAAAAAAAAATACATTTAATACACTAAAACCTAAGAACAAAGACAAAAAATGAATAATTTTTTTTCCCTCATATTGATCAGTCACAATTTTCAATAGAATGTTATTTTGGCAAAACAAATATTCATTTCCTTCACATAAGCAAGATAGTGATAGAGAAATGGCATTTCTGTGCTGTGCCAGCCCCACACTGCAAGCTCAGTTCTTGTTATCTTGGATAACGTCATCAGAAGTATAATACTCCCTACAATGGAAGCATAGCCATGCTGAACTAGATTGGAATGAACACTATCACAATGTCTTGAGGGTTCATGTCTCCGGGTGCTGGGTCCTGTACTGATGGTAAATAAACTTCTCCTGTGTTAGAATTCCAGTCTCATGCCTCTTCTTCCAACTCTCGGGCTGCTACAATTTCTTCTACAACCGACAGACTTCTAATAATTGACATAACACCAAAAATAGTCACATTTCTTCCTGCAATGTCTGAACTCTGCTCCAAACTTCATACTTTTAGGCTGTAAACCTCTCTATTAAAAAGACCCAAGCATATCATAGCATGTCAACTCTCAGTCTCCAGGTCCGTTTTTCTCTCTCCCTGGTGAAAACTCTGTGTCTGGCTGACATTTTCTACATGCTCCTCTTTCATTTCTCCTCTGACTGAAACCCACCTCCAGCCCCTGGGGTCGACCGCTACGACAGGTGCGTGACTTCAACTAACTGTACAGGTGATTGATGGAACAGGAGCAGAGCTAAAAGCAAAAACAACACACACACACACACAGATAGATTTGCAGGTGGTGGATTCAGGTACAGGTAGAACAGTTGTCAGTGATTAATGTGTCCAGATTAAAGCATCCCGTTTGATTAGACAAAGGGCGCATGCTCACTCTGCAGGTGGCAAGTAGCTCAATGACCTAGATGTGTCAAGAACAGACAACTGGGCGGAAACCATTAACTGTCAAAATACAGTGAGAATATATTTTTAAAATGTGTCAGGTAGGGCAGGGCTATGGAATTTATCAAATTTTAATCGAGATTTTGTCTTCTCTGTTATTGTTACTGAATTGCTTAGGGTCTACAGCCAATCCTCTTTTTAGTTTATTATTATTATCAATGCCAATTACTAAAAGTCTGTCTTGTTGATGTGTATAAAATACATTTTGAAAGCCATATTTTTAATAAGAAAATTGTGACTGATCAATAAGTGGAAAAAAATCATGTACCATTTTCTGTACTCAGTAGCTCTTGTTACATCTGGTAAAACTGGCTATTTTACGCTGTCCACACAGGGATGGGACAATAAACAATAATATTGTTTACAATAATATTGTTTATTGTGATAAAAAGGGTAGACAATAATCGTTCGTGGAACATTTTATACAATCGTAAGAATAGCCAACAAAGACAATCGCCATTCCATCACCAGAATGTTCCGAAAAAGAATGATTACATTATCCATTATCCATGTTCTCCACTAGATCACAGTTGTTTTCACTGATAACAAAGTACAATTATATAACTTACAGAACTTATTGATAACATTAAAATTATAATTTTTAATTGTGATATTATCGTTAATTGCAATGATTTTGGCCATGATAATCGTGATACAAAATTTCAATATCGTCCCATGCCTAGTCCACACCTCCACACCTAGTTCAGGGTTAAATACTATATCCACTGAGCCACAAAGAAGAACTTAACTAAATAATTGTATTAGTATCCTTGATCATCTATTCTTCTATTGAAAGATAACAAAATGTATGTCATTACCTTCAATCTTAATCCAGATCACATCATTTTACTAGATGAAGGGTGTTTAAACACTGTCTCTAGACTCTCAAGCTCTTGGTCAAAAGTTGTAATATTTTCCTATAGCATATGTCTGCGGTGAGGTATTGTTTCCATATGGTCACATCTATGGTTTTCAGACGCTCAGCAACAGGAAACCAGCAGGTGACCAAAATAACATGGAATAATACAGAGTAATGGAGGATCTAGTATAATATTACAAAAAAACTTTGAATATGTGTGGTACTTTTCCAGAAGTATTATACAGGTTTTAATTGCCATTTAATTTTTTAACATCCTGCACTAAAAGAATAATAGGGTAGTATTCATTTAGTGATTATATATGAGACATTAGGGATGCATCGAGCCGATACTGAAAATTTTGCTGGATCGGATATCAGCTTCCAAATATCGATTCAGCCAACATATAAATTGATGTAAAAAGACTATTTACTGGTTGTAGTTGGCCCAGAAAGTCTCAGAATGTTTGAACTTTTATTTACACAAGTTTGTTCAGTACTTACTGGAGAGATAAATAACAGCTACATAACATACTTGAATCAGTTTGGTCTCATTTTATTTTTCTTTCAAGGAAATAAATGCTGTTCTCAGTCTCTGCACTAGTATTGGTCAATATCGGCAGATAATTAAAGCTATAGTATCAAAATCGGTATCGGAACTGAAAAAGCTGGATCGGTGCGTCACTACAAGACAATACCTAAACTAGACTATTAAGATTTATCGTTTGCGCATTATGTGTTTACTATTGCAAGTAGGGCTGGGCAATATCAATCGACAAAAATCTAATTGTGATCTGATCCTGATAATACATTTTTAACCACCCACTCCTACTGGTCAGCCTCCTTCATGACTGACAGGTAGATTTAACCAATCACAGTGAAGTGACAACTCTCAAAAGCAGTAAGTGGCTTTAATTACCTCTTAATGGCAGATTAAAATGATACTAACTGCCTGAATCATGATAAAATTGAAATTGTGATATCAGCTCAAAAAAATTGTGATACGATTTTTTTTGGCACATCGCCCACCACTGATTGCTAGTTAGAAACAGTGACATGGAAGAGGTCTACAGTAAATGTATATGCTTTCTTTTTTTTTTTTTCATATCTCTTTTTGCCCGCATTGTATTATAACGTGCAGTTTTCTGGTCTAAAAGCACAACATGTCCCCACTCCCCTAATAGCCAGCGCATGTGGTTTCTCTCGAGTCTCTCTGTACAGTTCTATGTCATTCTTCGGAGCTGTGGCCTTACCTCACCTACTGTAACAGGCAGCTCGCCAAGGTTAGCAGCAAGAGAGGAAATTTAGCCCAAAATCCCTGCACACTCTTCCTCCACACCACAAGCTCTTTTCTCCTCCTCAAAAAGTGTAACGTAGTGGGATCAATTTGGCCCCTCCCATTCCTATAGTGAATCTACTACTAGCCTTGGCATATACTCCTCAGGTCCTGGAGTAGTTTAAATTAGAGCAGGATCCAGGCCCGAGGACAGGAGCTTGTTGTTGGTGGGAGGGACAAGGCAGATCACCCTCAGAGCAAAACCCTCCAGAGGTGCGTCTAAGTGCAGTGAGTTAAAGACAGGCACAGGAAGTGGGTTAGAGAATTTCAGAATAAAAGCATAGAATATGTCAGTTTAGTTCATTATTCAAGAATAAGTGATGTGGTCAAATCTGAAGTTGTTTAAGCACCAGGAAAAGACATAACTACTGGTCTTTATAGCGGTTTTACATCAGATGATCTTCCTGGACTCTTCATTTATCCAGGCTTGGAATCAACACAAAGAATGTACTGGTTATAGGCCTATTCAGAATATTTCATGAGATCCAGCTGAAAGGTCATGAGAATCTGCACATAACAAGCTAATTAACTATGTGGACAGTAATGAATATATTATAAATAGGCTAATTATTAGAAAGCGGCAAATTAAGATTTCTATTGATCATTTCATTTCTCAAATGACTGGTTACTCAGTAGCCTAACAATTCAAACAGATTAATTACAACTTTCACCACAATGAAAACAGTCTGGACCATTGACCGTCAGGGAGAATAATGCAGAGAACCTCCTCTTCTCCTTCAGCAACACTGTTCATAACATTGAGGAGTCCTGAGGTGACTCCTGCCTGGCTGGAGTAGATGCTGAGTGTAGGCATCATTACAGCAGTCTAGCCCTTTTAACATCCAATGTCAAATCCATAGACAGAAAGGGGGTAGGCTATAGTTAAGTTAAAGTTCCTATAGTAAATCATGGAGTGTTGGTCTAATTTGGAATCAAAGTTTTATTGTGTAGCCCTCCCGGTACCGTGGAGGTGGCGGTGCTGCCTTCACGGACAGTTCTGTGACAGTTACTATCGGGAGCGACCTGACGCGGCCTTTACTGGACACACTGTAAACGGGCTATAATCTCTCGGAGGCTCGGGCCGCCGCTGTGAGACACGTGTGTGGGCATGTATCCGCCATAAGCTCCACGGACTCCGGTAAAAACAGTGTCTGTGGCGCGCTTCACAGCGAGTGCACCCGTTAACCCCGGGAAGCGCGCTCCCGCCCCTCGCGCTCGCTGATGTCTGTCTGCAGCTGGAGCGCAGCGGGGATCACGGTAACGACACCGGAGGACGTGCGTCCAGAGCGGTGAAAAGTGGCAGTGGTCTTACCGTGTGTCCGTCCCTCGTGCTCGCTCTCCTCCACCTCCTCGCGCTCCTCCGGGCTGCTCCGTGCGTCCTCCGCTGCTCGCGCGCTCTCTCTCTCCGAGCGGCCTGTGCTGCTTCGCGAGCCGCAGAGGCAGCAGCGCCAACGCCGCTCCGCAGGGGCCCCAAG